>JAUZNJ010045007.1:0-32550 GCA_034780135.1 Jordanella pulchra | reverse complement strand
TATAAAGGTAAAGAACATTGGAATGCTCCTAAAAATGAATCTGCAGCATCCAAAAATGTAAAAAGATGCTCATTCGGGCCTTTATAATGGTAGTCCTTAAAGGGTTAATAGACAACTATTAAGAAAGATGTTGAAAAAATATTCATGCATTTACAGATTAAACACAGGAGGTTAATATTCTCTTTCAGTCTTTTCATTTTTCTTTTTTAGCTTTCTTAAAAAAAATATTAACTTTCTAAAAAAAATACAAATCTTATATATTGTAGAACTTCCCGCGGAGCAAGGAGAACCGTTTTTAGCCAAGTAAGATTCTATCGTCGTGGTTACGGCGGGTGGAAGGTGGTGGGGTGATTATTGGACGAGAGGTGAAATATAATATATATGTGGTCATTCCACCTAACATAGTATATGTGTTTGGGTGCGGATCGCCATGATTTCAAACGGGTACATTTTTGCGAGGCAAAGGTGCTAACTGTTCCTGTATATTACTGGATGGGACAACCCTCATTCTCTGCTTTAGCTTCAGACATGCACACCCAGACACCTTGTCAGGCACTTTAAGTTATGTTGACGAAACCTTGATGTGTTAATGCCAAACGATCATGCATCCATCATAAAAACAGGGGCAGTAGCCTTTTTTTCTTATTCGATTTTTTTAGAATGTAGCTCAAATTAAACTGAGAAGAAATACAAAACACGTCACCATAAAGATGCTTTCATTTTATATTCTCTTCAAGTTGCCTAAGTTATGGTTGTTCTGTCATGTTTTTTTCTTTCTTTTTGGTTTCTGGCCTTGATGCAGTGATTTCTAAACTTTAGGCTAATATTAGTGCGTGCTACCTTCAGGGGTGTCCTAACTGGGTGGGAGGAGGCCATAAACTAGATTCTGATACCACTTAATGTTCATGTGTTTGAGCTTCACAAAGATTCTGTTTTGTGCACTTCTGATGCTGCTCCTCCTTCTGCAGCCGCCCTGACTAAATGCATAGCAATGGCTCCAATGTGTCACACCATAGTCAGGTGATGTCCCATTCAATATATATCAATGGTGGTAGCAGCTACTCCATCACACTTTCCCCCATTTGAATTCAGTTCGATAAAAATCAGATCCCTGCTGGGCTGCGTGATATCAGAAAGAACATGAAATAACATTTCGAAGCACTTTTATTACAGTTGGGACCACGTTATCTCTCATTTTCCATCTTTTCTCCTGCTCATTGAGCCGCAGTTGTCAAATTAATATTAGTCCTTGAAGAAATAGATTGTAGGGGTTAAAATGCTGAAGTTTGTAGCAGTGCTGGAGACAATTTGAAGTTAGGAAAAAAAAGACAACATGTAGGGTGATAGGCAATATGATTAACAGTAAAATCACCATTAAAGGTTTTTCTTATGTGATGTACCTCGCTTACTTTCACATAAACAGTCTTTGATCCTCAGGACTGCTGCCTGTAGTCGTAGATAGGAATGCTTCTAGAATATCACAGACTACACAAGCGTTCTTATTCATGCTATTAATACTGTACATGTTGTGTTCCAGTTACAATTAGGTTTATTCTTATATCTGTTTACTGATAAATGCTAAAATGTTTTGTTGAAAAGTGATGTTGGAATGACAGAAGCATGGATTGTAATATGTAGTCACAGCTAAGTCTCTAGCAGGTCAACAGAAGTTAAATCTTATAGGAACTTCAGCTGTCAATGAAAAGTTGGAATTTAGAGATGAGCTGATCCTCCTTTACTGGCCAGTTCAGATTTTTTTTTCCTTCTTCTTACTGCTTTCAAACGTCTATTGAAAATTCATTTTTGCACATTTACAATTTTTGTAGTTGTTGAATTTATTAGTTCAACTCACCATACATGGAGCAATAAAGGAGGAAACCGTGCCCTTGGCCTCTTCAGATAAAACTGTGCAATTTAAAACGTGCTGACCTTTGACATGTTTGCATGACAAAAAATTGAAGTTATCAGTTTTAATTCTGTAACTAAGTAGAAGAGAAACATGAGATCTATTTATATCTGATCTGCTGTTCATTGCTGTTCTGCTGTTAAAAGAACTGTAAAATGGAAGTGATAATAATATCATGTACTAAAAATTCAGTGCAATGGATGCTGAACCCAAAAAGTAAAAAATGAATATTGTAGAGCTCTGATAAGGCGAAAAAAAGTTCTTTAAACCCAAATTGCCATTCAGTAGAGCTCTACACGAACCCCTTTGTTAATTTCTAAATGAATCATTCCTCTTTCTGGTGTGAAAGTCTCAAAATTTCCTGTTCTGTTAGAAAGAACATCTTATAACAATGCACGGCCTCTGTCTTTGCTCTTTTTAAAGTTTAACCTGTTACTTAAAACTTTCTTGTGTTTTTTTTTTCTCTTACATTATAACATTTCCCTCCAAATAATGATTATCCTAAATCTCCGTAATGTCAATGCAATGGTGCCACTTCTAGGGTGAAAAGTTTCACTCCTACATGAACACAAACATGACAGTTTCACCCATGGCTCTGTTTTTTTTTTTTTTTTTCAAATTTGATGGTGTTACCGTTAGAGTGTCTGGATATATCTGTGTATGTGGGTACATGAAGGTGTTTCCATTCCTGTTTGAGACAGAGAAGGGACATTAGACAGGAGAGCAACATTACGGCAGGATAAAAGGCACACAGCAGGCTGTCAGGATGGTGAGTTCCTCACACAATGACAGCCAACTGAGCTAGGTGACTGGAAGTTGTCTTTTCACAATATTTAGGCCAATGTTTTCCATGAAGCAGACTGACAGGGTTAAACCAGGTGAAAGCTCTGCTCCGTATTGATGTGACCCCTCGGCTTTAGCCAAGCTGATATCGATTTCTGACAAGATACGGGTTAAGAGAGGATATCATCACCCTGTGCCAGAAATATGGGGAAAAAAGTCTTTAAAAACGTTATTGCATGATGATGTAAAAGGATTTTATTTATTTTTAAATGGTTTAAAAGGCCTGAACTGAGTTTATACTATATTATTATATAGTATAAAGTTTATAGTTTATACTATATTATTATATATTATACTAACATTTTTCACACAAATAGGAAAGGAGTCTTTTATTGGTCCCCTTTTCCAAATGTTTTCAAAATGTTTTGCATTTTATGTGACATGCTTGTTTTGTAAGTTCTGGCGCACTACTATACCAAATAATCGCTAAAAAAACAATCTGAATGTTAATTTAATACTCTTCCTGTCTATCCGATTTCTTTCAAGAACTTCTTTCAAACAAATGTAAAAGCTGTTTGCTGTCTTGTGCCGGCATGGTGCTAAAATCTAACCCTCGTGTAGGATCACCAGTATTGAGCAACTGCACTGCAGAAAAAAGTGCATTTTTTCTTGAATTGAGCAGGTAAGTAAGAAATGTTGCCAACAGAATAACACAATTTACATGTAAAATAAGGAAAAAAAAAAAATAGCACTCCCTTATTTCATGTGCATCATTTCTATTTATCTTATTTTAAGGTTTTAAATACTCATTCCCTTGGCAGATGATCATATTTTACTATCAAATTACAGATAAATACACTTTTTTAAAGAAATGTTTACTTATTTTTAGATGTTTTGGCTGTGTGGTTACTTTCTTTTTTTTTTTATTAACATCTCTCCTTGTAGTTTATAGAGTTCATTTCACAGAATTCCCACCTCATCATTCTGCTCTTGGGGACCATGTACCTGTTATTTTATCCATTATTAGACTCAAACAAAACTCTGAAAGAAAATGATGCATCTACAGTGGAGGGTTAGGCCACGGGAAGGGACAAAAGTTGGGAGAGAAATTTTTCTTCCTCTTCTTTACCAAGTCAGTAAAGTTGAAATGTCGAGAATAAAGTTGAAACATAGTATGAAGAATAAAATCGAACTGCCAATAAAAAGCTTGCTTTCAAAATGATGTAGACTAAACAGCAGGTGGTCGAGCTGATGTCAGACTTCATTGATGAAGTCACAAAACTTTATTCTCAAAACTGCTTTCAACTTTTTTTATTGTAACCAGTAAAAAAAAAAACTAGATTTTTTTTTTTATCATTAATCAAGTTGCAGATGATAGAGTCAGACATTTTTCCCTCACTCAGTTCTGACCTTTGACCCTCAGTTTCAGTACAATAAGAAACATAATTGTATTGCATTGAAAGCATCAAATGATAAAACCAAATAGTCAGTGGTTATTAAAGATTATTTAGGATTATTCACGTATCTTTTATAAGATAACAGCGCGGGGCAAACTTAAGACACTTCTCGGAAAGAAAGTTAGAGGTGTCCAAATTTTTAATCAACAGCTCAATTTTTCTGTGAAAAAAGCTGAAATTACTGTCAGTCTTTAAATGCTTGACCAGTCATTTTCTAACAATAGATAATGTAAATTCCACATTTTTAAGAGCCTAGAGAGAACTATAAACATGTAGCCATAGATGTATGTGGCAGTCCAGTATGTTTTGGATCTTCCTCTGGTTTCTACTACTAATTCCTATTTTAATCCAGATTTAATTCCAAGCCTCTGAAGTGTTTGATCACATACTGAGGAAGTAAATCATTCATTTGATATGGGTGTGTTGGAGCAAGTACACATCTAACACATAGTGGAAAATACTTGTTGAAGACTAGCTGGACTGATCTGGTTAATATCTCCACCCTCCACCTTTTTGCAACACAGTGTGGAATTTTGCAAACATGTTCACAAATTTCCAAAGAAACCAGTATCTGCAAGGAAATTAGAGATGTTTAGTCAAAGTCAGCCAAGTTCATGAACAGGTCTAAATAGACCTTATTAACCGTGTTTTTTTTGGGGGGGAAAGGAGGACACAAGTCTCATGTGGGTAAACAAAGCCTGGTTGCCATGATGATTGGGCGTCAGTGTATAAATAGCTTGGGTGTTGTTCTGAATACTCCTCAGAGAGGGCAAGAGAGCAACAGAAAAATGGAATACCAGTCACACAGATAGTGTAGGACACGGCAGGCGTGGAAGTTTACAAGGTCTTGCAGTTTTACAATATGAGGGGAAGGTGGAAAAAGTTTTTAAGCTTAGAGATCGAAGTGAATATGTGCTTAAGCACTATGGTTTTTGTTCAGTGAACTTCACATACCTTTTTACCTTTTATGAACTCTTTCAGAGATGTGAAATTGGATCTTCTTTACAGAATAATTTTGTGAACACTTGGCTTGAAGGTTAAGTTGATTAAGTTGATTCAATGCTTTGAAATTATAAGGTATTAAACTCTCAACTATCAATTATCTGTGAAGTTCTGGGCTTTGAAAATGTATTAATACATCTAGCTCTGTTTTCTTTTCCCTTTGCTCTATATGAAGAACAAGCTTTAATGTGTATCATAGGATTTTATATGATAAACTAACATAAAGTGGCTAAAAGGATGAAGGTGTAGAAAAGAAAAATGGATTTTAAAATTGTATACAAAGACAAAAATGCCTTTTTTTAATTCCACCCTGTGCAACTACCATCATGGCTTATATTAAAATGTGCACAGATATGCTTTGATTTTAAATTTTTTTTAGCTGTTTGTTTAGGGTTTCTGTCCTAATAAAATGTGAATATCTACCCTAGTCTAGTGTCTTTTGCAACTTTTAACAGCGTTACGTCTGATCTAATCTGGATCAGTTTGATTCTCTGTAGTGGAGATAATCCTCTGCAGAGCACGACATCGCCACTATCATGTTTAATTGGAGGAGTGATGTGATCCAGACTCTAGTTAAGTTTTTTTTTTTTACTGTTCTCTGTTTACAAACTAGGGAACTTCTAAAACAATTGCTGACATGTATTTTTGTTCAGAGTTATCAAAAAAAAACAGGAAATGAATACAAGTACATACGACAATTTGCAGATTGTTCATCTGTCGCATACATTTGTAGGAAAATACACTGATGTTTGTGTCTGTTTGGACACAAAAGGTGGAAACCTGGATATGAGTAAAAATTATACTTGAGTAGTTTTCTGCAAAGGTGCTTTTTAAAATATGTTGTAAAATACGTTAAAAAGTTGAAAGAATCTTATAAAGTCTTGATCTTTGTTTTCCTGCAGGGAATGTTGGTGGTAAAAACAGACAGACAAAGGTGAAAGGAAAGAAAGACATTTGAGACGTTTCTCCTCCACTCCTGGAAAGATTCAGCCTTCACATCAGTCAAAGTAAAGCTCCTGGCGATCGTCCGCTCCCAGCTGAGCCGGACGCTCCACATTCTTGGCCCACGTAGCTCTGACTCCTCTGCTCAGGTAAGAGTCAAGCGAAATGCTTTAACAAACAAACTGGTCCAATGAGCTGCTGTGTTTATCTGTTTTTGAGTAGCTGTGGCATTATTCGTTGCTTTATAGTGAACTCTGATATGGTTTCTTTTGTTGGGAAGTTAGTTTGAAAATAAATGTGTCCAAGATTCAGAAGCTATTAAGCTATTGTAACCGTGGTAACCAGAAAGCTTGGTCTTTGAATTTTCTTTGATTGATTCACTTAAAGAGAAAAAAGTGGTAGTTTGTGTCCTACTAAATGCCTCTAAGTGCCTTTTTCTATTCATTGTAAGGCCACTAGTGATTGCTTTAAATTAAAGTTTATTTTCATTAGTCTATATTCACCACTTTGACCACTATAACGTTTCTTATCATACTTCCGAGGCATAACTGCGTTAAAAAGGTGCAAAAATAGTTCAAAAGTGAAGGTTACAAAGCCTGCAAAATGACGACTTTGTTTGGTGTCAAAATGTGGATCAGACACTGTTTATAAGATGGACGGTTTAAGCTAAATTTAGACAGGATATATGGGTTAAAATGTCAGGTTTGCTGCACTGTTTTAGGCTTAATGTGGAAAATGAATGTCTGGCCTGAACTAGCTATAAAAAGATGTTCATGGATGCAACGTGTGAAGGCTTGTCTCTATCCACATTCTGCTTTACTTTCCATTCGTTGCCTGACTGACTTACGTAGCTCCCTTCCTTTTTCCTTCCTTCATCCCCCTCACTGTAAGTCAGGAAACCAGTCCACTATCCTCTCAGTGATTGCTGCTTTTATTTTAGAGATGAATAAATCTAGTCGCTCTGCCGTGATCCCTATTTCCTCATTTAACTTTAGACTATATGTCTCTTAGAACTGATACGAACATGTTTGTACAGCAAAGCACAGGCACATGAAAATAAAGCCCCAACTCCACATGTCCACATAGAAAAAAAAACTACCTACCAGAAGTTTGTTTTTAGGCATACAGGTAATAGGCATACAATCAAAATAATAAAAAAGTCTTTTATGACTGTGGTTTCAATTAGCTTTTTTTTTTTTTTTTTAAAAAAAAAAGATAAAACACAATTTAAATTACCACCGTAAATGCTAATCAGGCTGATTAATTCTTTTCACTTGTGTAATAATGAAAGTTAACATCTCTACTTTCGGGTTCTATTAATATTTATCTTAGTTGGAAAGAAAGCTTGTAGAAACAGAGATCTATGGACACGCCCTGCCTGCAGCAGCCCTGCATAAGGTTACAATAGAAACAGGATGCAGGAACAAATCAGTAGCATTTATAAATGAAGATGGCTAGGGATGGATCTTTAATCAACCATTTATATTTTTAGTTTCAAAATCAAGTGGAAACATAAGCTATCCCTTTGGTAGATGAGTACAGCTGCACATGCCGAGCAGTCAGCAAGTTCTTAAATTCAAGGGGAAATTGCCCGGGGTCTTTTGCATTAATAAAGTTAATGTTTTTCACGTAAACATATGTCCACTGTTCAATGTCTCCAAGAACAGCTTTGTTCAGTTCAGGTAAGTTACCCTAAAAAGCTGGAATAAGTTCAAAGTACTTCCTAAAAATTAGTTTAACTAATGACATTTTCATACACAACACTGGTAAATACAAAACATAAAACCCCATGATAACATAGGGGCATGTGTTAATATAATGAATATGTATTCAGACGACTTTAGCAGCCCAAATGATTCCTTTTATGCCTTTTGTTTGTTACCCAACAGCAATATAGCACGATGGCAACCGACAGCGTCAGTAAATCTGGCTTAGGGCCACTCTGTGAGCTGAGGGATTTGCTCCATAACCACACAAATGTGTTTTGAGGTACAGAGTAATTAGTGGTTAAAATAAATGAATAAATGCCAAAGATAAGTTGCGAAATTAGTAAATGGGCAAATCGGCTGACAGAAAGTACATTAGGTAGGATTCAGATACTACAAAGAAAAAGATCAAGTAAAATTAGCCAAATAAGATGAACCTTTATGATTTGTATTTTATCCCTCATACATTTCTCCTTTCTTTAGTATTTACCTCTGTTGGATGCAATTTACATATCTTCTTCCCTGCTGATTTCTTCTTTTTTCACACACTTGACAGTTCCCATTTATGTGAGCAGAAAAACCGTCAGAAATGAGCAGATGGAGGGACGACACTCTAAAAGCTCAGACAATGACACTGAGCAGGATGTCAGTAGGAAGCAACACATGGCTTAGAGAGCAGTTTGTCAAGTTTACATCAGGCTAAAACATGGAGCCAGAACTATCTGCTGAAGCAGAAATAGAAGTTTTTTTTTCCATTTTACTCGTCATTTAGTTTGTTTCTGCTCTCTAAGAAACTGTTCAGCATTACATGAGTGTTTTTAAACATTTTCTGCTTTTAAAATGCAGCTAACCTCTATATCTGTACACCGCCCGTGTAGACACAGATGGAGCAGTGGAGCTGCTGCCGCTTCAGACATGCTGCTCACGCTATGTAGAAAAACATACCTTGCAGAGGGACAATCTGCTGCAAAGGAACAGAAATATCCAAGCAGAAATGCCCAAATATCATTACAAATGAAAATAATATGTTGTTTCTTTTAAGTTGCGCTGCTATGATGAAAGTCTTTCCTTTGGACGTCTGTTTGGCCTTCTACAATAAAAAAAGCTCAATTAGAGCATGGGTTACATTGATTGGTGTAAAACTGTTATGAATTAGTTTCTAATGTTTTAAATTTATCTTAACATGACTATGAGAGCTCCCTCAAACTATCAAAAGAAGGAATATGATTGGAAATATCTTTGGTAAAAGTGTAATTCGGTCCTTTTGTTAGCTTCACCAAAAGCCTTGATGAGCAAGACGTGGATTAATAAAATAGGCTTGTCCAACATTTTACAAGACTGTATAGTTTCGCTATTAATTTTTAACCTGTTGGTTGTACTTATACTGTAAACGTCTTACTTTATGGAAGTGCAAACCTTTAACAACTACTACAACAACAGACTTTGCACCAAAATTAGAAAAATAAGCAATAAATTGTTAGTTTTATACAAAATGAAAGACTTTCACAACAGGTTAAGTAAAGGTGTATATTTTCAAACATTATTGTTTCTTTTTTTCCTGCTTATTAAACATAAAGTTCTGTTTACCAGAAGCATTCCAATGACAAACCTTTACCCTTTTTTTGTTGTAAATAATTATTTACCTTAAAATGACATCTTGATATTCTGTTTGGGAAAACATAATAAGAAAATCTGCATGGCTTTGATTTCTTAATCTGTGATTAGGATAAGACGGGTATTTTCTATGCCAGGAGGAGGAAGAAACCTTGTAGGTAAATCCTGACAGTGTTTTACAAACCCAATGAACTCTTGGGGATGGATGTTATTTATCATTTGTTATTGAAATATCCTCTAACCCGTTTTGATGTAGCCCGCAGTGGTCGCTCACTGTGATGCCAAAGATGCCAAATTACTAATTAACTGAGAATGATTTCTGTTAAAAAAAAGAAAAAACAACAACAACAAAAATCATTTCAGATGCCTTTAGGTAATCAGCAGTCATCAGTTGTTTTAGTCCTTGAATAAATCCTCAGGATTCCAGTTTTTATTGATATCAAGAGATTTTGGGTCAAAAAGGTTAAGTTTTCACTTAAGGAAGTTCAATTCTTGGGGTATTACAAGTAAATATTGCATGTGCAACACAAAATAATGACTAACTCAAAATCCTTTACTTTATGTCCTACATTATATGACTTCTTGTGAATCTTGTTACCTTCTGGGCAAATTGCTGTTGCAAGGGGTCAAACGACTGAGGTGTGTGAGAGTGTGGAGATTCTCCTTCTCTTGTTTTCTTGTAATAGCTTTGCTTGGCTTTATTTAATCTGGGCCTCTGCTCTCGTAGTAGGATTGAACTGTGTCACAAGGAAGAGGCGAGAAACACACAGTCATTTACACACGAAGATGGTATAAATGAAAGCAGAATGCAGACAAAGAAAGCGAGAGAAGAAGAGGGACTGCAAAAACATCCAATATTTCAGGGCTGGATTGATGGTAGGAAAATAAGGCAGCATCTATTGAGTTTAAACTGGTGTGTTTCCATAATCCTCAGACTCCTCAGCCATCAGCTTAGTTACTTGTAACTAACCAAAAAATATTTAGTGTAATTTTATACCGTATGAAAGCTACTAAAGAGAAAAAAGCATTGAGTGTTTAATGTATGAAACTACTTCTGATCCACTTAAGCTACCGAAACACTCAGAACCTTTCTATGGATGCACCTATTACACACTTTAACCCCCCCCCTGCGCGGTTTATGTAGATCCCTATCATAACTCTAACATTTTCCTAAGTGTGCCAATATTTCTTAATCCGAGGTGTTTCATGTTAGATATATGAGCGTTGCTATACCCAAGTTAGCTTCTTTATCAGCCTCAAGTGAGGCTTTCTCCTATTTCCTCACAGCCTGAATTATCAGGCTGGAAGGATGCTGACAAAGAGAAAAATCTGGAAAGTTAATAAAGTATTATTATACATATCTGTACAGCTTTAGATACATGCTGTAAATTTGCTTTGGCTTGTTTTTGTTAGTTTGTTTTTTAGGGAAGGTTTACATTACTCATGTGCATAGAAGGGCATTAAGTAGTTGTGATTTTTCCAGGTCGACTATTTGAAAGGAAACAATAGATAATTACTTTGAAACTTACTGTACTGCTCTTAGGTATGGTGAAGGATCTGTGATTCTGTAGGACCTTTTCTTTTACAAAGACCCTGAATGCTTTGTTAAAGTGAACAGTATCAGGATTCCCAATAGCCTCGGAAGAAAATGTTTTTTTAGCTAAATTTTAAGTATAATTTCAGCTAAAGAGAAGAAGAAGGATTCAAGAAGTCCTACGGCTGGTCGATAGAGGCAGGCTAAGAGGAAAGCCAAGATGTCCCTCTCTGTATTGTCCTGTAACACTTTCCAAGGATGGAGATGCATACTGCTACCCTTTCAGTTTACGCGTAGCTTTTCCATCTGTAATTTTATTCAAATGTGTTATTTTTTAAGATCAGACAGAAAAAAATTGTACTGAAGTTAAGCGTTAGGTTTTGGTGAAACTCTTGTGTTAAAAGACTCAATTCATTTAATTGATTTCTTCTCATGTTTGTTCATTTTCATGAGGTAAATAGGTCAAAGGTTGGTGCCACTTATACTTGAAAATATCATCATTCTAATATTAAACTCATGAAATAAATGTGTTTGCATTTATGCTTGAGGTAAAATATTACTAACTTTAGTAGCTAATTTCTTTAAATCTATATTAATTGCATCCTTGTTATTTTTTGGAAGTGATATTGGTGTTTGGTTTGAAAATTTAATAGAGACACACTTGAACAATCTTTTTTTCTCATTCATTTAGGGGACAAAAGCTCTTTGCAACATTGCTGTCTGGCTCAAACACACTTTGGCTGACTCTGCACTCTGTAGAGTTTGTTAATTACCTTATCGGGTGTCTGAGAGTTCATTCACTCTGCTGGTTGTAAGGAGGAAAAGAGTGGAGGCAGATAAATGAAGGGCATAGGAGAAGAGTAAATAAAACGGTTATTTGCTCTTTGCCAGATATCCCTTAAAGCAGTAGAGAAAAAAATCTCTGTGTGGAATTTTTCAATCATTGTTTATCTTTTTTTATTTGGAATAAAAATCAATAAAAAACAACATATAATGCTTTTACTAGATATAAACTTTATGAATATTTGCTGCTTGATACAATTTGATACTTTAAAATACAGACTGATAAAGAAGATAAAGACTTTTAGGATTTAAAGCGATCTGTTCCTGGTTACATTTTGTTCAAAATAATAAAGCACACACAGTCATCACTTGTGTTTTTGTCCTAAGCTTATCTCATTGATACTATTTCTGTTTGTTCAAACAACATACTTAAGCTTAGTGCAGAGTCCGTTGGTATCTGTGGGATATTGACTAAGAATCTGCCTTCAGTGTGGAAAAACCTGCAGCTATTGGTCCTTGTTACTAAACCAAACTTGTGCTGACAGATTCTGGTTACATGAGAGAATCACACTAACAGGTTCTAGTTTCTAATCTCTCCTGCAGTTTCTGATGCTTACATTATTCCTTGTGCGCTACACTGAAAACTTATTAATGTAAAAAATTCTAAATGAGTTTATATGCCTTTAATTTGAACAGATCGATAAGATAAATTGATTTTTTTTCTTTAATATAACCAGGTTAGTCCCTCTGAGATTTAACATTTGTTTTGTAAGAGGACCTGACCAATAGGAGAGCAGCATGTAACTTATAATAGATAAAACAAATTCAAAACATAACAAACTCTCCAAAAAACTCACCTAAAACATTTACACACAGATATAATTGATTGCAGTGATTATACATTTTATTTTTATTCTTTAAGGGCTTTAATGTGAAGTTCAGACTGTAATGTGTTCCTGGTCGTTGGTGCCGAAAACCAAGCTTTTCCTGCCCACTTCAGTTTGTAGTGTGGGGACAAGAATTTGATATCATGCACTTCTTATTTTAAATTCTATTCCATTGGTAAATCGTCCAACTTAGCTGCTCATAAACAGGGGAAATATGCTTACATTTCATTTTTTTGCACCGTAGCTTATATACAATCTTACGAAAACATATTCAGATTTTGTTCCCTTTACAGCTACAAGCTTCCATTTTTTTTTCTTTAGGTTTGCATAATAGACCAACACAACATGGTGTGTTATGGTGAAGTGGAAGCACAGTACAACTTTAAAGATGCTAATAAGAAAATGAAATAAAATGTCTGGAGTGGAGCTGAAGTTTGATTTTCATTTATAAAATCCAGTACAGCCAAAAAACGAATTAAGAAAAGCGAGGAGGGCATAAGTCCATAAGTATGGAGAAAGTTTTTCACTTTTATTATTAAAACATAATAATATTATTATAATACCAAGCAGAAGCTTGAAAGTCTTACTGCTCAATCTGTTAAAATGCAAATAATAAGGAGTTACAGCAAAACAAGAACAAAACCTCCATGTACTCCATTCTTTACATCAAACCCAATGCATTATTCCCATGCAGACCAATGTTGTTGGGAACTATTGGAGATCATTTTAGTGGGATTATTATAGTTTGAAAGGAAAGAGGAGAGGGCTGTGGAAGCTGTCACAGCTGGACAAAGGAGAACAAGATAAATTCCTCAGTCATTGTATGAATTTTCCAGAAACTATCTGACATAGCTTAATATTTATCATGGCTTAATAGGTTGTCTTTGGTAAAATGAAACACTGCTTGAGTGTCGGTGCATCTGTCAAACCGAATATTCACTCGTCAGAAACTCAAACTCATGACCAGAGATTTTACCCTGGATTCTTGTCCAGCTTAAGATATTGACTAAGGTGGTTAATAAGCCCAATGTGTGAACTTTACTTTAGAGGCTGAACAAGAACCATAACTGAGACTAAATCTGATTTAAAAACGGAAAGACGACAAAGTGAATGTTTACAGACGATCTCCATTAAATCTGACCTAGCTAGTGGGTATTTAATATCAAAGAATGGATAAGAATGTAGCTAATGTTTGCTCTAACATTTGGGGTTAAAAGTGGATAAGGTATGTAGGAAATGTATTAACAAGATTGCTATTATTAGCTTAAGCCTTCTCCTTCCTTGGTTTCCTTTCATTACTGTACAACCTAACTTCTGCTGCATTCTTCTTTGTTTTCTCTCGTTCCACTCCTGCTTTATAGCATTAAGCTGTGAGTAATGATGGCTGACATCATCTCTGGCTATGCTAGTCTTGACTAATTGGCCAGAGCAGTCTGACTGCATTAGATCTTATTCCTTAAGGGTATCCCCTGTCCTCCGCCTCCACTTTTGAAAGATAACTCTCATTGTTTGCATAGACTATAGCAACATATTGCTCTCCTTACACTGGCTTTATTGTATTCACTCCAAGACAAAAACAAACTGCGTTTGTTGAAAGCTGTTTGTGAAATTAGCCCAGCTGATTCATAGACGGCGTGTTTTTAAATGCGGGAGATAAATAATGCTAAAAGCTGTGATTGCTGTCGAGCTTGACTGGTCTCGTTAATTGGTGCCATCTGAAATACACGTCTCGGGATATCTCGAGAATATTACAAATGCACAACGGGGACACTAATGTAGCTCTGAAATGTCTTTGGTTATTGTGCAGATGCTGTGTGATGGAACAATAAGGCTTGAAAAATGAAGGTGCGCTCCAGATTTACAAACAGCCTCCACTCATTCTCTCTTCTCACTCCCTCTCTCTTTTTGTCTGTCTTCTCTCCTTCACTTTAAGTGCCACCTTTTCAAGCAAGATAAAAGGATTACAATAATGGATGCTTCTCCTCTCGCTCCGACTTCTACCTGCTCTCCTTCAACATCTCCCCTCTGTACATTCTGTTCTGTACATCATCCTGACCACGCAGGCTGTCTTCTCTCTCTGTGGCTTAATGCAATCACACCAATATGCTCTATGTGCACCGTGAGAGTTGGAGGCAATTGAGAGGAGTGATGATAAAAAAAAGAAGGTACAGGTGGGTGCAAATTGGCAAGAGTGATTACCTCATAGGAGGATAATCACCTGAAGAACAGGACTGAGAAATCATCCATGTTAGATCGTTTGCACAAAGTGGAAAAGTCTTTTCCACGATCAGGGAGCTTTTTGGTTTCCTCTAAACACAGATCACCCTTTTAATGATAATGCACATTGGGAAAAAGAGCAGAGTTCCTTGATTAAGCAATGCATCAGTATTCTGTTCCCATTGTTTGTACTGAAAGGTAAGGTGTTCTGAAGTAATCAGAGGTTTATCATGACAAACACTTTTCTCCACTTGGGCTTAATTCAGCAGCTTCAGGCTTTAGTGAGATGAATGACCATGGCCTTTTGTGTTGCCTGGAAAGTCCTTATGCTGAAACCTACAGAGAGGTTATTGCTTTTTACAACTAGTCTGGATGAGAGAGTGTCATCTCTATCAACGCCCACTCGCTCCTACATTTCCTGTCCTCTTCATTTGTCAGTCTTCATATGCGTCTTACTTTTCCTCAGAGCTGTTTTCTTTATTTGCTTTCTGCACTCTTTCTCATCTCTATCTTCATTTTCTGCCTTTCATCTTGATCCTGCATATTTAGCTGTTCTGTGTGGTTCCTGTGCTTCTAGTTTTTCATTAAATCGCTCACTCTGTTTGTTTAGCTTCCCTATGGTTGCTTTATCTTTTTTTATTTCCTCTTTTAACAGCTGGCTACATCACTAGGTGAATTTTCCCATCAAAACGGTATTTCCTTGTGCCTGTTTTTTTATCTGGTCAATTCTTGCATGTGTTTTGAATATGCCGTTTGTGTAGATTACATCCCCTGATGCTTAGAGGTTCACTCCTCCTAACTGCAGGACTTTTAATGCCTTGGAAACATTATACAACTAGGAGGTTCCCTGCGGCTACTTTTATTTCCAATATCAGAACAATGTTTTCAGCCATAAAACTGCAGCCGATGTTTTGTCTCATTGCAATTACACTTCATACCTTTATTGCAAGTAACTCCAAGGTTCATAGAAACAAGGAACTACAGCACATTTTAAAACAGAGAGGAGGAAAGAAAACACCAGCCAGTATTGTGCCAAAGTTTTAAGCAAAATATGATCATAAAAAGTGTAGGAATCTCAAAGTAAAAGGCACAAATAAATCAGATGAGACTACCCAGTTATTTTAAAACGCCCTTCTCTGACCAAAAAAGACCTTTTGAGCATCACCACTTAAAATTAGGTCTTTAAAAAATGGAAGATCAAATTGCTGCCTTGCTGTCTTTAAATTTGTAACTCAGTAACTCATTTGTAACTGTTTTATTAAAAAAAAGTAAAAAAAGAACATCACTTTAGTTAAAAAGATTTATAACAGAATAGAACCAAACAGAATAGAAAAGAATAGAATAATTCTCTATTTTCCCACAAAGGGGATTTTACAGTGTTTCAGCTGCAATTTAGGGAAAGGTTTACGCTGAAGTTAAAAAATACTGTACAGTTATTGAACATTTTATACTTAGATTTAATACATGACTGAGTAAAATGATTTGAAAAATGTTCAAAATACACATCTAGTAACTGGACATAAAAATATCGACAAATTTAAATAGAGAAAACTGCATTTTATAACATGGAAGTAGAGATCTTCTTAAGGCTATTGGGAACAGTGATGGTTTTAAAGGATGGGAGGAAGGATCTGCGATAAATTTCCTTGTTGCACCTAGGATGCATCAGTCTTTCACTAAAGGAGATCTCTGCTGGAGCTCTGCAACAGCTTCATGCATGAGGTTGGAGACATTATACAATAGTAATTATATTTTTGCTAGAGTCCTACTGTCTCTAACATCCTGAACTTTCTTCTCTGCAGGTACAAACTGTTCTGATCTTTCCTGTGAATAGATTTGTGTTGTTATTTCAGTCCAGTTTATTAGTCTGATGAAAACCCATGTACTTTTTACCTGCTGCTATCTCTCTTCGATGTTAAAAATGTTTGCAAACTCTGTGGAACAAAAACAATCAGTGTAAAAAACTTTTGGATTCTAAGGTTCTGAGATCGGTCGTCTTGATAATGTGCGACCGGATGCCAGTTGCAGTGGATTCACATGAAAATGAACCAATACCATTTCCCAGTTGATGAGTGCAAGTCTAAAACATTAACAAGCCCAGATAGCCTTGATGACAGACCACCTTTGTGTGTGTGTATGTTTCTTTTTTTTAATTTCATGTTCAGTATGTAGGTAACCGTTTTATAAATGCAGTAAGCCCCTCCACATCGTACCCTGCCGTTGTAAAATCCCTGTAACACATGGCTTTTCAGGGCTTAGTGCTTTAATGTCAATCTAAAAGATTTCAGAGTTTTGGTGTCTTGATTTTTTCTTCTACAGAGAAACCAGGTTCAGCTGTAGTGTTTTGAAGTCCCTTAGAGGGCTGCTGATTTGTTAAGCCTTCAAGCTGTTGCTCTCATACAACATACCTTCTGACTTCCTCTTCCTCACTGTACGAATATTTGCTTTCTGAAATCAAATTCTAGTTGGATGCTTGTTCTACTGTTTTCTTTTCCTTTTTGTCTTCTGTTTGTTAGTTTTTTTTTATTTGCGATATGAATATATGTACAAATATTACAAAGAATATACCAGAACTCAAGTGAAATATAGAAGTTGTACTCATAGCTGTAATTAGGAATGTTATATAATCCATCAGTGTATATCAAGGGGATTATCTCAGTTTATAATCTTGGAGCATAAACCTTTAAACTTTACTCGTTTAGATAGCTAAATATTGACTTTGCTGAGGGCTAGTAGTTCTTATTTAGTAGTTAAGATAAGGTTTTCACTAAAGTTAGCTGATTTAAACAGTGATGCATATGGATGCAAGACAAAAAACTGTAATGCTGATTTAATGTAAAGGATTTATTTACAAACAACATGACCAACTACTCCTGTTGTATAATTCAACTTAATGGTAAAATATGAGCTGAAATGCATCAGCTCAAAATATGCTATAACAGCTGCATTATTATTAGAGCTGGTTTATGCTATATAATGTTAACAACACAAAGGAAAGCAAGGGCTTCTGGCAAATAAAGATGTTCCTAAGGGATTTATGTTGCCTGATGAAACAAATCATTATTCTTGTGCTGTGTGTTTATATTTTCACTAAAACATCAAAAAAGGAGCAACAGTAAAGCCACTTCCATGTATCCTCATTTACTCGGTACCTTATACAAAACAAAGGCTGGTTTTCCATAGTACTAAGCAGCTATTTATGTTCTCTGAGCAATGAATTAAACGCCAGGCTTTGCAGTTCATACAACAGTTGCAACGATATTTCATGTTGTCCACAGATTTTATTAGGTTTTTGAGTGTGTTGCTTTTAAAACGGTATTCTCCAGACAAACTGAGACTTGGTAAAAGGTTACTCTGTGATGCATAAAACAACCAATTACTTTTATATTCTGTTCTGTCAATATGATTGTTCTGATTTTATTTTTCAGGATCTCTAAATATTGTGCTGTCTGAGAACAGAATGCATTTAAGAGAAGAATTGAAGACATTGCATAATGCTTTATTTCAAAATAATCATAACACACTGCCTATGGTGTCATCTGTTCAATGTTAGTTCCAAGTACAACATAAAAACAACTTAAGATTGTTACTGAACTTTTTGTCAACATAGCAATGAACTTTCTAGCACACAGGAGACAAGAACCCACATGTCCTTTCTATTTGTGCAACAATGTTTTATTGTTTCTCCTCTTGTTGTTTCCTTCTTAGTCATCGCATAGCCTTGTAATTAACAGCAAATTAAAACCACCATACTCTCACACATTGACCAAATTAACGAATTACCTTCTATATCTTAAGATATTTTTG
Source organism: Jordanella pulchra (assembly GCA_034780135.1). Taxonomy (NCBI): domain Eukaryota; kingdom Metazoa; phylum Chordata; class Actinopteri; order Cyprinodontiformes; family Cyprinodontidae; genus Jordanella; species Jordanella pulchra. The sequence continues at coordinate 13,912 of JAUZNJ010045007.1, read as the reverse complement.
AAGTAAAAAACAAAAACCACCTGGTTTAAAAAAAAAAATCTTTCTGTTTTGTTCTGAATGTCATGCTTTATTTATCATTGACCTCTGTGTTAGCTCCTTAATTAGTCAAGCTGTCTGCTGCAGTCAGCTGATTAACACATGCTATCTGTTGCTTAAAAACACAGATTTGTGTTTTAGTGAGAAGAAAAATACATTTGTGTCTCTTAAAATTAGTTAAAAAATGCGGGAGCCATGGGGCGTGCAGGTGGCCCAGTGGTTAGTGCGCACGACCCATGTATGGAGGCCTTAGTCCTCGACGCGGGCGACCCAGGTTCGAATCTGGCTTGTGGTCCTTTCCCGCATGTCTCTCCCCCTCTCTCATACCCCCTTTCCTGTCAGCCAACTGTCAGAAAAACAAGCCCCTAGTGCCGTAAAAAGCTCAAAAAAAAAAAAAAAAAAAATGCGGGAGCCACTGACCAGCAGTGCGCTCCAGTACTGTCCTTGATTCAGTGTCAAATGATGAAGACTTAAAACCACAGCAATGCTACAACTGAAATTTGTTGAGGCACTGAAACTGTATGTTTTTAAAAACATCCATAAACCTTATTACCCGAAATCAGTCGATCTTTAACTTTAAAATGATGTTGCTGTGAAGATTTTTGTGATTTTATTTATGTAAGTGCGCCAAGCTCTTATTAAACAGATAGTAAATAAAAATAACAGATTCAAAACAAATAGAAAGTGAAAAGACGGTTACTCTCAAGGTGCCAGATTTCTACAATGAGCAGGTACTTTCATCTTTCATAAACTAATTAGTCAATAACCAATCAAAAGGCACCACGTCATAGGCTTAAGCACAATACAATTATAGATGCTTATCTTTTTCAAATAGCAAAGCAAAAAAATTAAACACAAAATAACATTTTGTATTGAACTCCAACAATGTATATTTATATATGTATATAATTTAACATTTCAGTATTTTGATATACAGCACTTTGAATTGTGCTACTTAAATCTGTTATATAAATTTACTTTGTAATTATTTACTGTATCCATTTCAATAAAGAAGCTTTGAAAAGGTTTTTAACTTGTTTTTAACTTGTGTTGCTTCATCACAATGTTTCATTTTGTTACTTCTTTCTGCTGTGTGGAGCTGATTCTGAACCATCTGTTGCAGCTCAAGGAGCAATATACTTAAGATATTGATTGCAACATTAAAAGTGTGCCTCTTACAGGCTAGATCTGTTGAACCCAAGGTCCGCATGCACAACCCTACTGTTATCTGAAAGTCAGTAAGGAATTGTAGCTCACTGTCAGAGAAAAAAAAAAGATTTGCCTGCTAGAATGAAAGAAATTTTGTTCAAATGAATTTTTATTTTTAGACTAAAGAACAAAGACATTTTATTATCAAACTTGTGTAATATAGCCTCTCTCTACAGTAAGGCAATGCAACTTAATAAAGCAGTGTAATAGCTTTAGATAGGGAGCGTGCTGTACACTCCAGTGAGCCTAATGATTTTTGAGGAGTCTGTGTTTTAGTCTAAATGGAGGTTTCAGTAAATTGTTCATTATAAACGGTGATTATTTACCTGCATGTACTGACACTGCAATCAGTTGTTTCCTGCCTCCTAAAAAGAGAGGTTTTCAGGTTAGGCGGAGGAACTCCAGTGTGCGTGTGTGGATCCGTCTGTCTGAGTGTGTGTAAATGTCTTTGGCAGTCAGGATTACATAACAGACATGCCTGTTGCTGCAGGTCACCAGAGCAGACACTCACTCACTCTCTCACTCGCTCATGTAAATCATTACAAATACCAGCATGCTTTGGAGCTAGTGTGTGCACTCATACTTACACACACACACTCACTTATGTCCCACTATCCTTATGGGAATTTCCATTCATTTTTATGACCTAACCCAGACCTTTACCCTAACCATTACCAACACATACTAACCCTAACCTAAACTCAGTTCACACCCTCATCCTAAACCTAACCTTTGACCCAAGAAGAGAACTTTTCCTCATGGGAACCGGTCCCCACAAGGTAACAAATATTTGGTGTTTTCTCTTTTCCTTTCTGCCAGCTTAACCCCTCAGGATGATTAAATCTTATTTTTAAAATAGATATTATGAAATCTTTTCCCTTTGAAAGGTAACATTTCACGGCCTTTTAACTTAAGCAGTGGCGTCCTAGTAACAGGATTTAAACTACAGTGTCTTTGTTGCATTTTTGAGAGAAATTACTCAATTCCTGGAAAGTGTTTAGCTTTGGACAAAGCACACAGATGGTCATATGATATGAGAGTGAATAAACAAACGTGGATGTTGGTCTTTTGCCCTTTGAGACACTGGTTTATGCAGCCTTTATTTATCTTCATTAGAACTTTATTCTTCCTATATTTGCCTTGTCTGAAATGTTTTTAAATTCCATTCACTCAGTTTTAATTTAAAACAATTTTTTAAATAATAGTCTTTAAATTAATAAATGCATTTAATCATTCAGTTATTAATAGCATATTTTTGAAAATATAAAAAATCTTTAAATAGTATTTTATTACAATTTGAATGTCATTTTGAAAGAGAAATAATTTTAAAAGATTTAATTTATGTTATCTGTGTATTTATCTATATAAGATTATTTTCAAAATTGTTTTTTTCATTAAACTTGTGAACAAAAACTGATGAATACATTATTTATTTTTTCATGTATTGTTGACAAGATGTAACTATATTTAGCAGTATAGCATTAAACTCCAGGTAAAACTAATTCTTTAAATTCAGTCTTTAAAAGAACATAATTATGATTATGAAATTATACAGGCTTTATTGTGTAGCTCAGCAAGAAATGTATTTATGATGATTTAGATGCCCTCTTGTCTCACGCAACTGCTTAGGTTGTGTAACTTGTAACAGCAGTAGGATGTTTGATTTGATGTGATAAAGTACTGTAATTGGTCTCTTACGTGCAAAGGTTGTATTGTTGTGAAAGCATTACGAAACATTATACTTCACTTCTTCAGAAGAACATAGTTTTTAGTGTTGCACTGTTTGTTGAAAACATGAGAGGAATAAAACATGTCCTTACCCAAAACTAAAAAGGAATATCTTTCTAATTTTTTAGGTCAAGCTTATTGCAAATGGTTGCTGTACTTATTTTCCATGAAGTTAGTATTTGTAACAAGGGGTCCAGGTCCACATTTAGTTGTTGCTAAACTCATATAACTGAATGAAAAAGACATGAACATCTGCTATTGTGTTTTATACTGAAAAACTAAACCTATGCTACATAGTTAGAGCTCCACTCAAGTAAATTCTTCATATTGTGAAAAGTGGAGCTATGAGATACTGTAGATTGAGTTTTATGACTGTGTGTCATCATAACACAGGTTCCTACTGATAAGTCAAGAAAATTTCCGCTGGCAATTCTCCTGAAGGTTTATTGTTGCCTTTAATTGTTGCTTTTTAAAGCTGTTGTTTGCTGACCTGTCTTAGAATATATAAACGTTTGACAAAAGGGAGAAACAGAAAAATCAAATATTTTCCATGTGTACTCTGAGATATTTGGAACTTGTTTTTTGTCAGATTTTTGTCTTTTGGCATCATATTTTCTAATTTCAATCAAGGCTGCAGGTTTCAAATATTTTTTTGCGATTGAATTCAAATATCTAACAAGAGATACACAAAATAAATTCACTTACCGCAACAAACAAGTGATATAATATTAAAAACCTTCACTCATTTTGAGAGCATGTAGCATACATACACTTATTGCCACAATCATGCACGCTGAATGATGATTAATTATTTTGGGATTCATTTTTCATCTACGTTTATTTAATTTTTCCAACTCTTATACACATCATTATAAGCACAAATTGGCCAGAAAATGTTTGGTCACTGGTCTCTAAACAGTGTACTGCATGGGATGCTCAACGAATGATTTCAACTTTGAAGAATAAAACTTATATTTGAAATAAAGAAACATTTTCAATTCAGATTTTAGGTATAATTTAGAATCCAAATTTGCATTATTTAGATTATTATCATCACAATAATCTTGAGTGTTTCTTAGGTGTGAACAACAAAGGCCATTTTTGTTTTATTTCTGTTATATTATGCAGTTTCCTTGTGTAATATAGAAAGCAGCATGTTGTGGTGAATGAATCCTCCAAATAAGAATCATTCAGTCACAGAATAAATTGATAATCATTTAAACTATTAGATAAATTCAATAGATGAAAAGACCTCAACTTATTGTCCACAAACTTTAAGGTATTTCTGTTTAAAAGAGGAAACTCTTTGTTTGCAGTCTTGTAATAGATGCGATCAAAACAGTTTGGGTCTAGATGGATGACAAGGAATATTTAAAAATAGCAGCTTGTTATAGGAAACCTTTCTTTTTTAAATTTAGATTGACAAATAATGGATTAAAAATGCACTGCACCTTGCTTTCATCCTTTTTCCTCGTCTCTCTCTCTGTTCCTGTTTCACCATGGAGTCTGCATATTTTTAATATATTTGTTAAAAGTAAGTTCGTTTTTCCCTATTGAATGCAGACACCCAGCATATAGTGTATGCAGGATAACACTGTGTGGAATATGCTGAGGTCCACTTTGGGCACAAATTCTGTTCTAAATGAAGCAGGAGTTGGTGAATTATTGAAACGCCTGTCCTCTTTTCCATGCTCCATCGCTTTCCTCTTTCCCTCTTTAGATCTCAATTTTTCTCCCCGTGTTCCTCTTCCTCAGACACACTCATATCATCTCTTATCTCTTCTTCCAGATAGACTTGTGGACCAGTGGTCTCGTATGTAGGGATGTGTAATATTTGGAGCGGGATGTTGGTTAATCTCATGTTGTCCTTTGGGACAGATTTGGCCCATATTACAGCCTGCTATTACTGTGTCTAAAATCTCTGGTGCATTTAGACAGTCATTATTTACTGCTGCTCGTCATCCCTGCTCCTTCAATGGCGTTTTATTTATGCAGCTCCTCCCTTTCAGACTGCAAATCTAAAGATCCAAATGCAACAAATTTTATTACTTTAAACCTTTTTACCTCTTTCCAAAACAGATGTTTTAAGTTATAAAAAAAAGTCTCATAACCTCAGTGTAATACATCACAGGTCAGATAAACCTAGGTTGTTGCTATATCACCTCAGGAACTGCTGGGAAAGTACTCATATTCCACCCCTGGCCTCAACATCTATCATATAGAGCTTATCGCTGACAGCCACTCTGTCCTTTGTCTTCCTGTCATGCTGTCATACACACTTCCACATAAATGTTCCTAATCCAGAACATTCATGACATGATTGGCCGGCCTGAAGATGGACTCTTTGTATAGATTCAGGTCATGCATCGTTGCTTGGTGTTGGCTGATTGAAACTGATAAAGTGCTGACAGTGGGATTGGTCTTTACCTGTTTCGTTGTATAAAGGGATGTCATGTTCTTAAAACCACCTTGCCTCCATGTAGAGTCAACTCTATAGTACGTTGAGTGCCTGACATGTCTATATAGTTAATGTAGTCAAATTGCAGAGAATGAATTTGCTTGGATGAAGCCATTTCTAATGCAGATCTTTCCAGAATTATTTCAAGTGTGAAAGTTTGACTGATCTGAAACATATTTTATTCAATTTCTTAACCATTTCCAAACCATTTGATGTTAATTCCAATCAGATCATTTCAGACAATTCACCTATAAATGCAATGATGTATTCTGCTAGTTAGCTTACACGTCCTCAGTATATATATCTTATGTAAAGCCAGGGTTTATATTCAGAATCCAAAATAGTTGTGTATTATTTATATTAATTGTAGCTTTAATCGTTCAGAATCTCAAACACTGCCTCCTCTGCCCTTTCTGCTCGTTAGTATTGATATGAACATTTACTGGCCCAGTTATTTATGAGTCTCCTCCCTGGTAATTTTCTGATGGTTAATTCATTCTCCAACCTAAATCTAATCCACCTCAGGCCTATGTTTGTTATTATGACAATCAGGCTGAGTCATAAACTGATGCTCTGCTGATAAGAATGAAAAATGCATATTTTATATTCTTATATAAATGCCTTTCATCCTAACTGCTCTATGACTTAGCTTTTTGATTCACCACATACTCAGACGTAAGCAAAAAGCTCTTTCCCATAAACTTTCTAAGTGTGTATGTATATGATTCTGCATAGAGACCAATTCAAAGGCGTCTAAGCTTTGTTAGCACATTCACTTTTATGAGCTCACACACACGCATGATCCCCATGGGTTTATCTAGAAACTATTTCCTGTTTGGGGCTGGGGAGCAAAGGGAAGTAGTGTGGACGAAACATAATGTAACAACACCAGTGGGCTTCCTGTGTGCTCTAGCGGGACCTGGGTGGTACCAACATTTTTGCTGTCTGGGATTCTTAATGGACCGATTGCTCAGCTACCAAAAGTAGTTAAAACAAGCAGTAAATGTTTGCAATGCCTTTGTTTACTAAATACATAAAAACGATCTGATAGCTCATGCATTGTTTATTATAGAAATAGATTAAAATGAAGCTAAAATGTCTGCAAGCAAATGAGAATCATGTGATATAGTATTAGAAATTAAATGTTACCACTAAAAACTGCTAAAATAAGCAGACCCCAGTTTTAAATCAAATCAAATCAAATTTTATTTATATAGCACATTTCAGCATCAAGGCATTTCAAAGTGCTTTACATAATTAAAATAAAAACAGCATGTGACGCATAGAGTGAGAAAGAGAAATAAAAAACAGATACATACATTGAAGACATCAAAACCCACACTCTAATCCTAATTTAACCATAAGCAACTCTAAACAGAAAATTGTTGAAATTGTTTTTTGTTTTTTTTTACTTTAACTGTATTTTTGCTCATTCAATCCAGTAGCCTCCCATTTACACAACAGTCTGTTTTTATTAAACTGTGACTTATTGATCATTTGTTATTAAAGGCTCTAAAATGTAAACTTGATTTTATACATTGCTCCAGTGCTCCAGTGCTCATTTTGCTGCTTATTTTAGCAGTTTTTAGTGGTAACATTTAATTTCTAATACTATATCATATATATATATCACGGTCATATATCACGGATGACCAGAAGAGCAGCTGTTTCAAATTGAACATACAGTTTGAAAGAGTTTTCTAATTGCACATTTTAAATTAAATTATTAGAGGAATGACAAATTATATTTATCAGTCTGTTATTAAATACTGCAGTTTGAAAATATATTTTCAAATCCTATAACTAAATAGATTTAATAACCACAATTCATAACTCTGGTTATAAAAAGCTTTCCTAATCACACATTTAAAAAGGTCAAACCTAATTAAATTCAATGTTCTGTTTTACCTTTCATGTTCAAACCTTATTTTAAGTTGCATTTTCTTTTTATTTGACCTTTTCTAATGACCTTGTCTGGGATCTTTCTGACCAGTTAAACCAATATTAGTTGCTTCCCAGTTGTGCACTGACGGTCACTTTTCACCTGTTTTGCACTATTCCCCCCAAAAACTGTGCCAATACTGTTTACATTTTCCTTTTTCCTTCTACTATATTTATTTATTTTTTATTTTTTTCACGGTAGCTGAAATGGAAGTCCCAAAAATCTCATTGTACCCGTTGTAGAATATGATGACAATAAAGGCTTTCTGATTCTGATAACCAGCTCCCTCATTGGTCACAATGGGATCAAAGTGGGTCTTTGTAACCAAGGAGGTTCTCCATAGAGGGCTATTTAAAAAAATAGTAACTGGATATTGTTACTACTTTAAAAAGTAACTCAGTTAGTAACTGTTACTTTAAAATCAAAATAACAAGTGTCTAGTCTAGTCTAGTAAACTTTGCGGTTACTCTTTATGATCTAAAATGTTCAAGAATTTGATGTCTTTCCTGTTATCGGAGCTTTGAATAAATAATAGGTTGATTTATGAAATATAAGATATTTGATATTAATTAAGGAATTAAATGATTCATTAAAAAGGACTTTACTTCTGATAACATTGCATGATTCTGCACCATTTTGGTCTGAATGAGTTGCAATATAATTATCTAGATGTGATTATATTTTTTGTTTATTATAAATGAATAATCAAGTAAAATTTGATGTTTTATAACTTTGGACATTAAGTATACTTTGCAATATAATAAACAGGGGTTACTATATTAAAAAAAATAATATGGCAGTACAGTAGGACTTTATAATCCCAGTATTTCCATATAAAAAGAAGAGTAAAACATGCAGGTAAGTAACACAGAAATTAAACAGCAACATGTAGGCACTCAGCTGTCAGTCAGTGATGAGATGATGTGTGGAGCTTCTTTAGATTGGAGATACTTCTAACAAATGTAAATTAAGTCTTTGTTTCTGCACATAATGAGCAAATCAAAGGAACATTTAGCCTTTGACTTTATAGAGCACTTCTCTTTAGTAACTCTGTCATGAATCACTGGCTCTGCACCATCGTCTCTCCTTTTAGTCTGTGTTAATTAAAAAAACACACATGGTTACTAACGCTGTTATTATGTACCACCATTATTATTACACAGGTCCTCTGGGGGTGTTAAGTTAAAAAGCGGAGTCAATGTTACACCTTAATGTGTCCGTGAATCATGTACACTCATTTGGGGAGAATAATAGAGGAAAACAGGGATTAGTTTCCTTTGTATTCTTATCTTCATATCTTTTCTCCAACACCACTGTCAGTTACAGATGCTGTGGCTCAAATTGACATTGCAGGGAAAATAAGCATTTAAAAAACACAATGACATTATTTCAAAGTAAATGTATTTCTAATGATGCATTTAAAATTAATTCACAACAGATGTCTGTAAAAGCAAAGATGTCCAAACTAACTGATCCATACATGTTGTGCAATGAAGAGCATCGATACAAGAATTAAGTTGACAACAAACTCATTGAAATGTGTCTAATAAACACCAGAAAAGCATTTCCTGACAACAACAACTTCAAGATACCTCCTGCAAGAATAAACCTGCTACAAGCATTGCTTTGACGTTATTCTACTCGTTCTTCTGAGCCCCCTGTGTGTATTAAGATTTTTAGTTCTTTCCAAGGTTTTGCTCTTGAATGTATTTGAGTAGGATGAATACCGGCCAATCTTATTTCCATCTCTTAACCCAGGGTCCCAAACAGAAAATATGAAGTTGGCTAAAGATTATACACCAGCAATGAGCTCTTCCAACCTTGAAGGCGTGGAGTCTATTACAAAAGGTGAACTGCGTGAAATAACCACAGAGACATTCAAAAATGCTTGTTAGCAGTTGTAAGTTTGGTTGTGGCAAATGAAAAACCTCTTTACTAAGTTTTAAGAGCCTATGATTGAGATCTTCTTCACAATATTGTGAGTGTAAATCATTTTTACAATATAACTGTAAGCGATGTGCACAGTTTAAATACTGCCTGGATTGCAACAAGTGTTTACTGATTATTAAATGAGCATGCATTCAGGCTATGTGTGCTAGACAGACTTCAGAGTTAGGTTTGCTATAAACCAAAAGAAGTAAAAACTGTCATTTTTTTATTTTATTTTTCAATAGCAAATTGTATTAGTACTGGAAAATTCATCAATGCCATTGTGTTTTCTCTAGGATCTTGCGAAACTTGCATGAATAATTTTCAACATACCAGTTTTTATTGTTCTTAGTAACTTTCAAGTAATGCGGTCATCAACTTTTAACTAAACTCAAACTTCATGGTTAAATGAAAATAATATTAAATCTTTCTCAGCGAAGGGGTGCAAAGTATTTTGTGTTTACCGATACATTAAGAGTTTTTATCATGCGTTTTCTTCAGCTGAGGAGTACTGAGGAGTGAGGATGCTGTTGGTGAAGTCCTGTTGGTGAAGCTCAGTACTTATTGTTTTCTTGAGAACAACTTTTACCCGCTACCATTAGCACTTCCTAACGCTGTTTCCCAGTCGAGCGTTTTGGTTATTTTGACTCCCCTGCCAGGAATTTTACTTGTGTCCTGCTTTAGGTTCTTTTCGCTTCCAGATGATGAACATTAGTGCTCATTAGAACATTAACAATTACCATCAGTGTGTTAACGAAAAAAAATTTTTTCATTAGAGATGCATTCGCGCTACCTATTATAACATGCTGCGTTTGCACTATCTTGGCGATGAGAAACCTTTTTAGCCAACACCTGTTTATTCCTATAGGGTGCAGAGTTGATTTTAAAATTCTGTGAAATTTTCGGCTAGCTTTGTCTTTGCATTTGACAGCTCCTTTTTTTTGCATGTTCAATACTTTTTATCACTGTGCATTTCATGTCAGTAGCTCATTTAAAAGTATCACCTCTACTACTTCTTGTCCCTCTTATGTATATTGTGCTTTCATTGCTCAACATTGGCATTTTATAGCTTTCATTAACAATCATAATGAATGTTTTTCTTTTGATTTTAGTAGACTAAGTGTCAGAACTGTTGCAGATAGATCATGTCTGATGTTTAACAACCTCCACACAGTGCAGTGCCAATGCTTTCTATCACAGTTTGTTTGACTCTGATATATGCAGAGGGGGGGGAACTAACACCACTTTCCTTAAAATAGACTAGAAAGCTGTGCTTTTCCTCTCCATAGCAACAGTTAGGCACAGACTCGGAGTTGACGGAGTGGATTCTCTCAAGACTGTATTTCCTCTGTGTGGGTGTCTGAACAGTTTTTTTTTTTTTATGCATTATGCTGTTGTTTATTTCAGGACTATTGAAGAGTTCTGAACCCTTGTTTTGTTCAGTGGACTCCCTGTTCAACTAGAAATAGGGAGACTGTGTCATACAAAGATGGATAATGAAGTTCACACAGCTTCTTTTCCTCTCAGAGGACGACACAGGTGTAATAAAAAAGTCTGTTTGCAGATCTCAGTGCATGTATTTCTGAGATCATACTTTAGTTTCATTTCTAACAAAAAAAATGCAGCCATATATAGAAAACCATTAACAGTGTGTAGTTTTGCACTTGGGTTCCCTTCAGTTAATTCATTCTTCACATGAACCCAACTACCGCACAGGATGCTGTGTCTATTTGTAGATGTGGGATGGACACAAACGCACTGAATAAGCATGCGTGCAGACAAACACACACATATATGATGTGTAGCATTGGGCACAGATACACGGCTCTCCAGATGGCGGGAGCCACCCACCCACTGCCAGTTGTTATACAATATGTATTGTATAACAGCAAAGAGTAGTGAGCCACGTTCTCAGAAACTAAGCACAGACACACATGCAGGGTGACAAGATGCTTTCTCCATCTACATTAATTTAAATAAAATAAAACACGGTAAAAGTGCTGCATAGAGCATTAGACACGTGGGTTAATCCTCCTGCTATTCAGTCAGGTAGCATCCAGCCAGCCAGTTGATTAGAGCACATGACAGCTGTGCAGCCACTGAGATGGATAATACATGTGCCTGTTTGCCAGCTTTACAGCTGTGCACATAGTCACACAGCTGCCCTAAGAAACATACATATAAGTAAAACAGTGAGTCCTTCAGTAGCTAAAAACCCACACCTAATATACATAGCTTTTTAATTGTTCAGTTATTAGCCGGAGGTTCGTTTTGTTTACAAGAGTTTAACAAAAATCATTAATAAAAACAGCAGGATAGAGAAGAGAAAGAAAAGGTTTATAAAAAGTATTCAGAAAAGATTTTGTATGTAAAGTATCAGAGGTTGTACTCTAAGGGAAGACAGCAAATGAGGATTGAGTTTCTGGATTCTTTAGTGACTCTATTTAACACTAAATAACATTTAGTCTGAAATATTTTCATACAGTCAGATGGAGTTTATAATGGAGGAATAGCCCTCCGACATAGGTCCCAATGATACAGTTTATCTTGTTTTTCTGCACCCTTACAAATTATACATTTTTAAGGAACAGTTGTCAATATAGAGTTATAATATATTGTAAACATGTTAGCTTTGCCGACCGATCATGACCTCTCAGAGTCTGAAGCACTCTGGGAGATTTTGGTGTACTTGCACATTTTATCATTTTTAATCATAATTTATAACAAAAGAAAAAAAAAACGAATTAAAAAAACTGCTGTTTACAGAAAGGGACCTCAACACAAGTGTGATTGACTTCTGGTCAGACTTGGTCTGACCAGTTTGTTCAACCGCAGGGCTCATTGCTGTATTGGTTTTACTTGTTTTTTTGTTTTTTTTATTCGTTACTTAACAACAGGAGCCAAAAAAGTAAAGAAGGATAGTAGTATGTGTTCCACTTTTTTCTTCTTTATCTCTGGATTGCAACAATGCATCCATGTTATGTAAATAGATAAGAATCAAGAAAATGGTTTCTGAAGGGTTTTAGGGAAAACTAAAGCTTTCAGAAATTACTCCGTTTTAGAAAAAAAGTCAGTTTTTAGGATAAACTAATAACAGTCTATATAACATGTTCATACATATGTGATTTAAGTTAGTAGTTTTAAAGCTAAAACATTTAAATAATCTTTTTATTAAGATTACAGTTTTAAGAGACAAACAGTTTAAAATATTTTGTCTTTAGTGTCAAAATTCTGAGTTTAGTAAAGTATTTTAGAACTTGAACTATATGTGATCTCCTGCTGGAGGTTTGTTCCTGTTAAAAGGGAGTTTTTCCTCTCCACTGTTGCTACATGCATGCTTGGTGTAAGGGATTGCTGTAGAGTCCATGAGTCGATGCAATCAGCTAGTTTTCCTTAAATAGAAAACTTTGAACCAATGTGACTGCATGATTTTGATTGAATTACCTCTGTAAAGTGCCTTGAAATGACATGTGTTGTGAATTGGTGCTATATAAATAAAAATTAATTGAATTAAAAATGAAAGCAAATGCAGTCCAGATTAATGAATGTAAAATACAGACAAACACTTTTAGTTTAGTAGCATTATGAAGCTGTAATCTAATTAAATCTAATTGAGCATTTTTAGACACCTGGAGTATTATTTTAGTGCATTGAAATCTTTTATATTTTTAGGGGTTTTTATTTATGTCAAACATAAACATTTTGTTCGTACCTGTCTACACAAATACACATACGGTTTCATATAATAGAAGATAAAACACATTTAATTATATTCCACATTAAAACCTTCCTTCACGAATGTATCTGACTTATCTCCAAAAGAAAAGCCAAACAAAACGTTTCAGCAAAACCTTTCATTTTGAGTTAGCAAATATACTATAAAATACAATTCACTACAAAATCTAATTTCTCAGAAAGTCTGAACTAGCAGACATATTTTGCTCATTCTCTTTTGAGTGTTTCTAGGAAACTGCTAATTTTAAAATTTTTATAATTTTGGATTTTCTTTTTAATGTAAAATATCTAAACTTCTGCTATAAAAGCTATTTTAAAATAGTAGAGGCGTCTTAAATACCACTGCAATCACTTTTGTCAAGACAGCAGGAAAAATCAAGATCTACTTTTCTTTTCTTACCTGGAAATTGTTGGGTTTCTTACTGGCTGATTGCTACTTCTGAAAAATGTTCTTGTGGATGCTGAAGATAATTATTAAAAGTGCTCACAAACATCCCCTTTAAAGTGTTCATAGACAGGTTTTAAGGTTATGGATGTTTGTCATGTGCTGTCAGAAGTTATTTATAGTATCACAACATTTCTAACACAGTAACAGGACTTCTGCAAGTTTCTTGACCTTTCATGATTTGCTTTAATATTAGGTGTGATTTGTGACATCAAATGTTTAAACAGGCAAACTTCCTCAGGATGAAGCAGCAGGGTGTTAAATCTCCTGTCACAATGAATGAAAACAACAAATCCTAAAGTCTATCTCTCATTTTGTTGATTTGTATCTACAGCTTCTACATAAATGTCTAGACTTAATTTCCTTTCCAGTTGAAGTGAGCATACATAGAAATATGCCACAAAATGTAGCATGTTGTAGTTAGGCCTGT
>JAUZNJ010044997.1:0-32551 GCA_034780135.1 Jordanella pulchra | reverse complement strand
ATCTATCTATATATATGTATGTATGTATATATATATATATGTATATATGTATGTATATATATATATATATATGTATGTATGTATATATATATATGTATGTATATATATATGTATGTATGTATATATATATATATGTATGTATATATATTGTATATAGCATTAATTTGCAAAAAAGGCCTTTATTTTTGTGCCGGTGCTGTAGATTATTTGTAAATAATATATGAAGTCAAAGCAAAGATCCTTTGAAGTGCAAAACTGCTGAGCAGTAAAAGCTAGTTTCGCTATTTCTGTCAAAAAGCGCTAGATCCTGTTGTCAAATCTGAGATGATGGTTGAAAGTAAGTATGTGAGGCCGTCTGAGTTTGTGTTTTTGCTTTTAATTCTAATTTCCTATTTAACAAGTTCCTATAATGAATAGGCTGGTAAATCAGGATCGGTACCAGAATAGTTCAATTGAATTAAAAAAATATTTGTACATTTTTCAGCAGAGACAGCTTGTTGTACAGAGAAAAATAAATTTAAGACGCTAAAACGTTTTTGTTATTATTTAAAGCACACGATGGAAGTAAAGGATAGAGAAAACAGTTAATTTAGTTGATAGTATGTCATCTGGTCCAGACTGTGGCTGTTGGATTAGTCAAAGGACCATCTCTGAATATCCCCCAGATTAAGACAGCTTGCCATTCTTTCATGGTTTATAAGGTGCAATCGTATATTGTCACTTTTAAATTAAACATGGGTTTTATAAAACATAATGTTTAAAGTTGTTGGTGTGAGGTGTGCAGTATGCAATGGCAACCTTTAAATGTTTTCTTTCAATTTTAATTTGATATGGTAAGCATTCCAGTAGCAACCAAAGCATTAAGGCAAAAAGACGTTAAATGGTTCTCACTGTCCAGTCCAAAGGAGACATGAGGAAATGTGTAGCCATAACACGTTAATTGGCCAAGGAGAAATCTTTTTTGTTTATCTTAACTATTTAGAGTATAGGATGTCAAAATTCTCAACAATCTACGTTTAAAGATGAACATCTAGGCAGGTCATTATCATGATGCATATAGATTACCAGTGTTCAATCAGTCAGGTTAATTTATTAGAGTTTCATAAATTAATATGAGCATGTGCTTAAACAACTATAAATTATCCATTGATTATGTAAAAAGTCTGCAAAATGTCTTAATTGGATAACAATATTCTCTCATATGGTGAAAATTCAGACCAAACTGAAGATAACACCTGAAATAATACAAAATATTAATATTTTTGAGACTTTCGGATGCCAAAGCACTAGATGAGAGGTTATAACGAAAAACGGCTCTGCTATCAAAAGGTCAAATTCGTTGGTGCACACTACATCAGAAGCTGTTAAACACAATTTTGTGGTGTATGTACTAAGCTAACTGTGTGTCAGATTTTTTCTTGTTTGGCCAGAATAACTCTGAGAACCGATGCTAGATAATAACCCAACAGATTTTCTTTTACAAGCAGAACATTATGGTTATTGCCATAAGGTTTGGCTTGGTACTTGCATATGAGACTTTATTGAAAATGATTATTAGTCTAGATTATTGTCCTATTAGTTACTGCTATAGAATTTGAAAATATCCTTTTATAATGTCATGACTATATAATCCGTGTTGGTCATAGGACCTCAATTCTGCTCCTGAATTCCTGCCAAAAGTGATCTAACTGGTAAATACAATTCACAAAAAGGAAGCCGCATGTCCTTTAAAGCTGTGGTTGGTAATGTTGGGAGAGCGAGCAAGATTTGAAAGCCCAGAGGAGGAGGGACAGGACCATTTTACTGAACAGGATTGCCAACTATAGCTTTAACACAAGAGGTTTCTGAATGCATTCTCTTTCAATAAACAATATTCTAAAAGAATATTAGATACTAGATGACCTACCAAATATTGCAAAAAACAACAGAAAATAGCTATTTCCAAGAAGTTATGTCTATGTATTGTTACTCTATCAGCTGCATTTCTTTTCCTGTTGATTTTCAAAAAATGTTTTATTGCAATGCCAAATGGATAATAAGTCGAGATAATTTACAAAATATATGCTTTTGCTTAAGTTAATACATTATTGGTACGTTTTTGTCTCTATTCCATTTAAAATGGCAAAAAACATAATATCACTAGTAGGTAATATGTTATCATCAGGGATAACCTTAGTGATTGCTACAGACCCACAAGGAGATGAAGAATACTCAGATTTTATTTTATGAAAAGAAGAATACAAACATTTATATGAAAACTTAGCAATTTTCTCTGTCTTTAAAGAAATGTTACAAAAAATTTAGCTGGCAAACAAAAAAAAATCCAAAACAAAGTATACAGATAATAATAAATTGGGCCTTGTCTTATGGTCATCTTATATATATATAAATATATATATAGCATATACATACACATAGCATACATAAAGCCAACCCTAACCTTACATGTTCCATTTTAACAAAGACATATTCTAACATACACAATGATGACTGTTATGATTGCTGGCTGTACAACTTGTACTCTGTTGCTTTTTCTCCGATTAGTGCTGCGTGGGAGTAATGGGCAGTTGTTGTAACTGTTTGTCAGCTGTTGAAGTGACCAGACGGCCTGTCTTACCAGCTGCTAATGGAAGTCAACCCTTGGTCTCTCTTTGTATCTGGAGCTCTTCAAGTTGCTCTCACTGTCACACCTGTTTGTCGAGTGACAGAGCTTTCAGCGACAAGTGTTTTCTCTTAGCTGCTAATACTTTTCCTTTCTCTCCATTTCTGAAGATATTTGTCTGTGAAAATGGCTTTAAAAGATTCTATTTAATAAATTAGTTGGGCAGTAGGGATTTTTTTGAGGAGTTTGAACCTTGGAGCGGGGTCAGGGGTTGTTAATCACAGGCCTGTTACAATGATTTTTACATTCTGACGCAGGTGGTGATTATCACTGCAGGAAGGACAAGGGCTGGGAAAGGAGAGAGCGAGCGAGAAAGGGAGAGAGAAGGAGGATGCATCCGGAATTATAATGTTTGATGCTGTCCAGAGCCCCTCAAAAAGCCCAAACACTGTGAAAGAGAAAAGCTGAGGATTCTCATCAAGCCATTAGACGGACATGATTTCCCAGAGATATGTACAGACTCATTTTCCTCCTCAAAAGACAATATGGACATTTTCAGCCTCTTAGAGCACATTTTCCATCACTTGTACATTAGCGCAAAAACAAAATCTCTTGTCATATCAGTATTAAAAGTACTTGAAAATGTTTTTTTTTTTTCTACCATATGATCTTAGCCTTTCTTTGAATCTTGATGTTCTCTTTTTTATGTAATCTTTTTTCCACTCTTTACAGAATCTCTGTCTCTGATGGACTTCCTTTTCCTTTTCTCTAATAATAATGTTAACAGGGTCAAATGCTTTTGGCGGCCTGAGGGGAGAAATATGAAGAGTGATATTGGAGAATTTTAAACCAGTGCTGGAGGGTGGGAAATACTCTGATGTACATACATGTTCACAGTGTAATTGAGGGCCAAGCTCAAATATTCACTTAGTTTGGTGTGTTTTAATAGTGTTTGGGACCCTGGAGGTAACTACTGACTTTCTTCTATCTTCTCTCTCTAATTTTCCCGACTAATGTTTTTTTTTTTTTTTCACTTTTCATTGCCTTGATTTTTACAAATCCTCACAGATATTTGTTTGCTCAAATTTGAACTCAGATTTGCCAAAACATGACAGATTCGAGCCATTAATTGTAGTCCATGTTTCGGATGTCTGTTTTGGATGCCTCCGTGGAATGTTTTGGACATCTTGGTGAATTTGTGTCAAGAAAACCAAAGTTTTGAAGGGAAGGGGTCCACAGCGGTGGTACACTCTGGGAAGTGAGTGTATATCTCTAAGGTGTTTTCATTGTATCTGTGGAAGATTTAATTTTGTTTTATGTACCCTCTTTTCCTTCTCTGTTTCATACAGGTGTGGAAGCAGACTCCTAGGAGTTAATGTATATTTTCTGTATTGTCTATTTTTGCTGTTTTGTTTTTTCTCTTTTCATGATCTCTTTCCTGTCTCCATCTCTTTCACTCTCTCCTTAGTTCTTATCCCCTCTGTCTTTCTCACCTACCTTTCTGCGTCCATGTCCGCTGTATACGAACCTACTCCCTAAATAGTTCTCAATAAAGTTCCATATACAGTACAAGTGGAACCCTATGACAGAGTCATAATGGTCTGCTTGTGAAAGCAAAGCGGTTGGGCGGCTATCTAGCTCTGGGACATATATTCCCAGAACCAAATTAGCAAAACAGGACACACACACAAAAAAGGTTTTGTTGTGTGATGGGAGATGGAAGTTGGAAATAGGACAAATACCAAACCATGCACCCCCATAAAATATCCAATCTGATTATGGAAATACAATTGTCTATTTCACAATTCAGGATGTAACGTGAATGGCCTAACTGCTGATGGGGGTCTGGCTCTCCTAATTACTTGCAGCTGCATGGTAGCTCAGTAGAATAAGACGCCCTGTTTTGGGTGTTAAAGATCTGAAGTTTTTTTCTTTATTTGCTTATTTATTTTTTTGCTAATTCTTGTCGATCCTGACTATGCTTAAACTTATTCAAAAAGTTTAAAGTTAGGTTACAAATAGGAATAATCTTTTTTACAACATATACACATAGACAAACAGATGACTAGTCCTTAGAAACAGAAATGCAATGCCCTCACTGTTGCAGATTTGAGCAAAGTTCACCTTCCACCTGAGAAAAAGTTTTCAAAGGTCCAAAGATGTTTTATAATCATCCCATATGACATATGCAAGAATCAGTGCATCTTCTAAAAGAACACCCAGCATTCCCATTTAAAAAAAATCCCTCTCTTAATTTCTTGTTCCATTGTAAATAATATACAATAAAAACGGATAAGAACAAATAAAAAAACAATGCAATGCTAAAAAAAACAAAAAAAACTGAATTAGACTCAAATCTAAAGTTCCTTTGGATCCCATCTGTGAATTGATACAGGCCAGCTTTCATTACTTGTGTATTTCAGAAGCAGATTATGTGAAATAAAACCAGTTCAGGGGAAGTGAGGACTAGAATTTAACAAGTATTTCTGATCTTTATTCCTAGCTTTAAAAAAGGCCTAAAAAAACCAATGGCTTCTACCTTTCATTTGAGTGGTTGGACAGATACTGTATCACTAGCAGTTTTTGATGTGCTTTTTAAAATGTACTTATTTTTTTATTTGTTGCCACTGTTCTAGAATATTTTTCTCTTTTGGAGAAAATGTATCACTTAATTTTTTTCGTTTTTGATAACAGCCGACCATTTGCACCATCCATGAATCCACAACCTGATGTTTGTGAGCGGTATACAAAACCTTAAACATAGGACATTATTGTTAAAAGGAAAATCAGTTTAGGGAGCTTAAACCTAAAAAGTTCATCAATATTGTCAGCTTATATTTTTAGTTTTCTTTTTTTTGTTTTAGATGTTGCTTGAAGTTATTATAAAGGACTGCAGAATACATTAAGTTGATAGAAATTCCTATAAGGCTATTTGAAAATCTGTGGTGTGTGTATATCAACGAAAGAGCTTAGTTGATGAATACTTTGAACATTCATATTAGCACATTTTACCTCTGCTGTGAATATCTTTAATATTACTTTCATCCCTGCTGTGTTTTTATTATACACCTTTCCAGGTGTATAATTATCACGTGTCACAGCGCCGAGAAGATGTCTATGGAGCAGGCATGTTTCGCTGCTTTTTCCACTGAGAATAAGACACCGGCCACAAATGATTGGATTAGTGTTTAACCCCCACTTCCACTTAGCTTAATCCGCTTTGCAGCTTTGTGTGTGTGTTTGTGTTTGTGAGTCTCAAATCATTTTGCTCCCATTTCTGTTTTTTTCCAAATGATGAACAGAATGGACAGTTTGTTTGTAGTCGTTCACCATCATTCTCTATTGGAATCATGATCTCTGCATCGAGTGAAGATGTGTAGGAAGCAACTGGCAGAGATGAGATATGGGAAAGGGGAACCCCAGAGAAAGAGAGGGATACAGCAGGGTAGAAGAAAGTGTTTGGAGAAGCAGTTGTGACGGTCCATAAAATGGAGATGAGTGCTAATGGGAAAAAAAAAAAAGATTTAGGCTTTCTTGAGCAAACACAGACACCTGGAGATCAAGTCAGTGCAGTCAGAGGTGTGGAAGATTGGGGGGGAGGTATCGGGCGCCAGGATTATTGTGAAAGAGTAGTGGAATAGAGAAATCAGTTGAAGGTCTGCAGGGTTCGATATGTCATTGTCATCTTTTCTAAACAGCCCGCAGAGCGATGGGCACTTTGAAGTTCCACAGAGCTGCTTAAATCCCGCCTGAAAGGATGCAGGGAACCGCGAGGCAAGGAAAAGCGACAGGAATATGCAGAGAAAGAAACTGCAGGGGCAGGACAAGGGAAGGGATTGATGATGGATGAAACACAGAGGAAGGGAAGTGAAAGTAATCAGAAGTAAGGTGACTCGTTCCAAGAAGGATGACAGGAGACAGGCAAGCGGAGAAAAAGCTCTTAATGCACCAACACTGTAAGGGATGAGTAATATTAGTCTTTTTTTCAAGTTGTATGACTAATATATTTCCTGCAGGTCTTAAAGAGGGACTGAAACATGAGAAGCGGTGATGTAGCATTACAGTTCTGAGCTGGAAATGGGTAGACGTGGCATGCTAGGTCAGCAAAGTGCCAATACAGTGCAGAGAGCAGGGCAACTGAAGCCATAGTCCTTTTTAAATTCATCCCACAACTTTCACAACCACATTCCCTTTAGCATTTCCCTCTGCCAGTAAATACTATTCAAGGTTTCCTCCTTCCGGAAGGATTTTAAGTTCTAAATGAATTTGTTACTGATGAAATATTCAGCATATTAATGTTTCCTTTAGAGCACACTTTAAACGAAACCCAATAAACATTATAGTTTAGACAGGTCTCGGTAAAATGTATCTGTAATGTTTAATCTTAGTATCCATTTTGTAATTTTTCAAAACACTGTTTATTCTGTTGAAGAATGCCGGAGGATCCAGAACAAATTATAAACAGGAAGATGTTTATGGCTGAAATTCAAATAAGAGACCCTTTTACAGTTAATACAGGATAGATCATAATAGATTAAACATATATATTATTTATTTCATATAGTATCTCCAGTTTAATATATTTGTCTTTTATGTTTCCCAAAGGGAGCTCAGTCTCTGAAACAGAAAATACAAAAATAAAACATCTAAGTTAGTGCCTTTGCATATAACAGCATCAGAAGATTCTGTATTTGTCTCCAATAGAAACAATCAAGACATAACAAATATTAGCATTGTCCGTATTGTTTGAAATATGAGCATATATCTTTTAGCAAAATTATTAGTTGAATAACAAGAGCTGCATATTAGAAAACCTGTAATAATATTGGTAAACCTATACAATGATAGAACTTAGAATAATTAACCAAATAATCAAAAAGGGTTTGGATCTTTTAGCTTTTGGTTCATAGCTGTTGTCATATGTTGCATTGTGCTGATTTGGTGGTTAAACGTGCTACCATGTATGGAGGCCTCGGTCCTGGATGTGGATGTCGCTGGTTCGAATCCCGGTCAGTCGACCTTTGCCATAGTCCTCCCCTCTCTCGACACCCCTTTCATGTCTGCCTACTTTAGAAAATAATGCAAAATAAAGGCCACGAGAGCCACTAAAGATTTTACATCTAACCTTTTGAACATTTTTTACTGTGTGCTAGAATCCAATTTCTGGAGCAGATAAGACTTGTACACCTTATGAGACGGTCCTTCATCCTGTTTTTGTTTTTTTTTTCTCATCAATGTAATACTGCCCCCGAAACAAGCTCTTGCATTTGCATGACATTGTTTCGACCCGTTTCAAATTCCTGTGTAAGAGCAAATGGTACACACTTGAAGGTGTGAAATTTCTAACTTTTACCAATCCTGGACTGAATCCTAAACAGATCTGCATTGTAAATGTACACTTATTGTGGTCCAGGCAGCTGGCTATGGTAATCTTAAAGCGTTCAGTCATGCTTCGATAACAATAAATACACAATATATTATGTAGCCCTAATAAAAAGACTATTGTATGGAACTATTGTATTTGTGTTAATCTTTGTTTTAAACCTCTTGAAACAACTAGGTATACATTTTTTATGACTTGTCAGGATTTTGTGCTGAATTTCAAGAACAACTTTTATTCATTAAAAAATTGGATTCGTTATCAGTGTCTTGATGAGACACGACTGGTTACTTAAATATGCCATACGTTAAAATTTCTCGATTCTTATTTTCCAGTGGTTTATTCCTCTTTTTAACCAGAGCACAGGGGAGATGCTACAGTGATCAGTTTTCTCAAGCTGTGTGGATCATTACCTGTTGTTCTACACAGCTGGTCTGGCTCAATGAATAATCTGTGAAGCTTTTCCCATGTATACCAGAAAGACTTATGATTTCAGTTTCTTTTTTTGTAGCATCAAACATCATTCTACTTGCGTCACCACAGGTTTAAGCCTACAGCTGGATGTCTTTGAGCATATAAGAAAACTACAGCTGCCCTTTGTGGTTCCTTTTCTGTATTTTTTGCCAAATCCAAATAAAACTAATTTGTGCAGATATGTTTTTTTTTGTACAGCTGTATTATTGTCAGTATATTAAAATTGCAACCACACAAATAACTGTTGAGGTGTGTGTATATATATATATATATATATATATATATCATGTAAAATTTACACACATTTGACTTCTAGCTTTCTCATGAACAGCATACTGTAGGTCTCAGGATCAAAGAAAGTAAAGGATTAGAGCTACATAAACACACTCACCCACACTTTGTTAATTCATAAATGTATTGACATGCATTACAAGACAATTAGGTATCTTTTTTTCTTTTGTTTTACAATTTCTGCCTTCTGTTGACACTGTGAACACAGGTTTTGTTGGCATTTTGAAATCTAAAACAACATAGCTGGATTTCTCAGTGCGAATGGAAATACAGATGCATGTTTTTTCGCATGGACACACATTACATGGGCTTAAATGGACTCCAGTTAACAATGGTGAATGACACAAAGGAGTTTTAGGCGGAAGTGTTAGAGGGGCGAGGATGTAAACGTTAAAAAGCTGTCATGGTGAATTATTAAAACTGAGCTGTGGGTCCGCAGACTTTGACTCAAACAGAGTTTCTTTCTCTAAAACACACGCTCACACATCTGCACAAACACAGTAAAACAGCTGCAATCCCCAGTTGCTTGTGTAGACATGAAACAGCGTGCTTGTCGCCTTGTCTAGATTTGGGGTATGTGTAAGTGCTCTGTTGTCTCTGTCCTCAGTGAGAGGGTTGTTTGTAGTTGTTCCGTGAATGGTGGTTTTATGTGTGAATTTGTGTGTGTGTGTTTTACAGGATGAGTCAACCTCACATTTGTTGTATGCCTAAATATAGGTTACACAGAAGGGTAATAATCACTGTACAAAGGGGCTTTTACACCACAAACTGTTTGTAGACATCCCAAGTCTTTAATACATCTTTTTAGGGTGTTAGTCTGTATCATTCAATATCAACAATGTTAAAAGATGTTACCAATGTTTAATAGTTTGATTGAAAAATTTTTATAAGTTCTCTCTTTTAGTTTTCAGTCAGTATGAACTGATGTTTCTTGTGCCAAATTGCTCAGTGAGAAAGAAAAGTCAGGAGATGTGTTTTCTGAAAGGCAGTCGCTTGGAGACCTAACAGATCAGTACCTAGTGCAGAGATTTACAAGCACATTATGATGAGACAAATCTGTATTTCACCTCAGTGGTAATTTCTCTATTTTTATTTAAAGTTTATTTTACCAGTATAAAATATATATTGCGATTGTAAATCTCATTGTGTACGATACAAACAAGTCATAACATTTGCAAATATAAACACAAACTGTAATTACCAGGGGAATTTCAAATGGGATAAAAACTATATTTCTAAATACAAAACCTCTGGAAGCAATTATTGCATCTATTAAGTTCTGCTTCAGTGCATGATGTGCACAAGTGCGCGTCACCATAGCAAAAGTTTTTTTACAATCACACCATATCAATTAGTAGTTTCTGCATTGGTTATACAGGTATTACTTTTTCACACATAACCACCCTGTGTTTTTCTTGTCAGCCTTTAACTTGAGCTTGCTTTGGTTTAATGATAACAGTAAAGTTGTGGGTTCTTAATCACTATTTGATTTTACACCTGCATTTCAGTATAGATGTATACACATTTGTGAGGACAACTTGACATAGATGCACACACCCTTACTCAGACAGAAACACTCACATTTTCATTTAACTACAGCTAGTGAGGACCATACGTTGACTCCCATTAATTTTCAGTCACTTTCAACCCTTTCTATGCCCTAACCCTGACATTAACCCTAAAACTAACCATTACCAATTCATACTGAACTCTAACCCCAAGCCTAATCCAATTCACACCTTAGCCCTAAACCTAACAGTTAGCAAAATAGCTCGTAAGACCGGCCAAAATGTCCGCACTTTGTAAAAATGTCCTCACCCCACACTCTCCAAAACTGAAAATAGTCCTTACTCTTATTTTAAAACAGAAGCACAAACACACCCCAACAGACTACACACATGATCAATCTCAAACATAAACACCTCTGTTGACAAACGAAACAACCATCAGCCCATTTCATAAGCTGAACTGGACCTAGCTGCGCTTTATACAGACGTCACTACTTCTGGCAGTTACACCCAAAAGTTACACTACATAAAAGACATATACAAAGTAAACAGTTTGTTGGTTTAATGTTCTAATTAAGCCTAAAAGCTCACTACAGTAGTGCAATGATGCAATCCTGTCGTTAGGAGTCCAACCGCACAGAGTTGTTTTGTTTTTTTTTGTTAAAAGTTTTTCTTCAAAATTTACTTGATGCCCCTTTTATTTGGTTTTTCTCTAAGGCGGTTTTATATTTTCATCAGCATCTTAACTGCACAGATGCAGCTCTGGCGCAAAGCACGTTAGGTGGTCACTATGACTGAAGAAGGGGGCATGTTATTTCCTTCCGTTAAATTACATTTCAGGTATTTAATGGTTGAAGTTTTATTTTTAAGACACTATCTTTCACACAGTTCATTTATTTTTCTTAAATGTTCTTCAACAGAAAGTCACTTCAAGCAAATGGTATATGCGTGGGTTTGAAGTGGAGTAATAATAGTGGAACTCCTCGTTTACCTCAATCCAGCAGTAAGAAAAAAGGGTTTGCCAATGCAGCTATTGTGAGTGTAACATGTAGGAGAAATGTTTAAAGAGACAAGGAAATCATTTATTTAATTACAAGATCCGTGTATCTCAGTAGATGTTTTTTTTGTTTTTATATTTTTTTTTCTGTGTTGCCAATAAGAGACAGAGCAACACATCAGTTTAACATATAATCTAAGCAAGGTTGGTCTTTTATAGCAACAGACATGCAAGTCATGCTGTCCCATATACGATGTCATGTAATTAACTGCATTTCAGCCTTTTAAGATGCCCCGAAAGGCTATATTTGTATCAAAAATGTTTGTTTTGAAATCACCCGCCTTGAGAAAAACAAAGCAAAATTATATTAGCCGCTTGAATTAACCATTTAGAATCATGCAGCCATAGAATGGAATTAAGTACTACTACTAAGACCATATTGAAAAGTATAATAAAAGAAAAGCTTTCATTCTGTATTGGTACAATCTATTTTTAGAATCTTTAAATGATATTAATTTTATTAGCCTTGATTCTTGTTAGTGTCACATTTATTGCTGATAAACAAAGAACTGTAAATGACAGCTTGACTGATGTTTCAGTTTGACTCAAATCCACAGTTTGTGATCATCCATGCTTGGGAATCATTGCACAACAAAAAGATTAGGGATGCATCTGGGTAAACACTGTTTATTATCTACTTCAAAAGCACCTGTTCTCTGTGCAGCTTGACAGCCTTAATGTGTCTCACGGGCTTGTGTTTTACCAGCTCACGCTGTGCTCTCAGGTTACTCCCATATGGCTTCCTCTAACCTCTATGTAGTGCAGCCTCTTGATGCGAATAAGGTGAAGAGCTAATGTGTGAGTCTGTGTAATAGCGTAGAGCGACAACATTTACGGTGATCTCTGTCGAGTGCCTCTTAAAAGCAGCATTTCTGTGATTGTCTGTGGACATTTCCGACATGGTTTGAACTGCCCACAAAAGGCTTAGCTGCACTTGTCAGACTGTGTTTGTATTTGTTTTCGAGATGTCCGATGCCTAAACTATGTCAGTGCGAAATGTCTGAAATGCCGTTTTATAACCCATGTTCTTTTTTTCTTCTCTCTTCACATTCTCTCCACCCCTTTCTTTTTTTTCTTTTTCTTATACTCTTTCTTCCCATCATTATCTTATACCAGGTGTTGCAGCTGCTCAGAGGGTTGTGACAGTCCAGACTGGACCTCTGGTTCGGACTGAGGGCTCCCACGTGACCATCTGGTGCAACGTATCGGGCTACAAAAATGGCGTGAAGCAGGACTTTGACTGGTCCATTTACCTACCATCAGCACCAGAACGGGAGATCCGGATTGTTAGCACAGCTCAGTCAGACTATGCTTATGCTGTGTATGCCCAGAGAGTGAACAGTAAGGAGATCTTTGTGGAGAGATTGAGTGACGACTCAGCAGTGCTTCACATCACCAAAGTGCAGGCCAGGGACCAAGGTGTGTTTGAGTGTTACACCCCCAACACGGACGGGCGGTACCTGGGATCCTATAGTGCACGCACCAACCTCACTGGTGAGTCTCTGATCACACACATTCATATTATCATTAAGGTGGCACACATAAAACCCAGAATCAACCCAGCACTATTCCTAGGTTATATTTCAAACCAACAAAACTTCCTTCTGTTTGATAGACAGTCTTTGCTGTTTTTAACTGCTAGTTGTGCTATGCAGCCTGTTTTTATTGTGTGTGGCCAGGATCTTATTTTAATCATGACACCCTTACAAAAACACTAGCTTATTTGACATCTTGTCTAAAATTAATTTTAATTTTATTTACACAGACGCTGTAAAATAACGGATTTGTTTTGTATTTCTTTTGCGTAGAATTTAGGTAAGACAAATAATAATAATTAAAATAGTAAATGTGTTTCCTTTTCAAATAAGCCATCTTAATTGAATAGCTTTGGCCTCTAAGGTACATCTAAAGTACATTTTGGCACCTAGCCATTTTTAAAAATCTTGAGCACAGGTCTCCACATTTCAGATCTTGTTTCTTTTCAATGTTTGCCCAATTGCTGAGGAGAGAACTTGACAAAATACCAGTCAAGACTGTATTCAAAATTGTGGTAATTGGTGCAAAAATTATATATTATTTTTTCAGCTCCACTAAGAAATAATCTTAAGAAATATGTGGAAAAAAAAATGTTTTATCGTCTGTGGAATACTCCAGTTCATACAGAATTGGTAAGACAAGACGTCCTCCTACAGAAGCATGATGGACCAGACTGGACTGCAAATGTCTCTCAAACTGTTGAACTGGCACTGCTGATTGGATTCGTTCTTTGTCAAAAGTACCAAGTGATTTTTTAATGCTTTCTTAAGTGGAAGGTTGACTAACAACAATACATTAATTTATACCTATAGGGGGATTTTTCAGCTGAACAGTCTTTTATTTAAATATATTTTCCATTTTCAGTCATAATAAGGTTACAATACAACAAAATATATATTATCATTTACTTTTATCTCTATCTATGATCATAATTTGATAGTTTTCACAAAGAAGGCAGCTAACTGAAATGGGGATCAAAATAATTTGGAGTAGAAGGTAATATAAAGTTTTTAGGTGATAATCAGTGGTAGAATATGGTTACATGTAAAATGATTGTTTGGTATTTTGAAGCCTAACAGCAAATATGTTTCATAAAGATCTAAGGAATCAGGGTGTCTTCCAAACGTCCTTGTATCGTTAGCTCCATGAATCTTAACTCTGGGGGAAAAAACACAAAGACGAAAGTCTCTCTGAAGTATCTATAAATGTCACTCTAGTTTCACCCACTTCCACAGTGTCTGCCTCAGGAAAACAAATCTCTTAATCTTACACACATCAATACACAAGCAAACACGCACTTTCTTCCCACCTATTCATTTTTTGCCTTAGGGTGTCTCTGTGATATGTCCACCTTTTTGGTAGGATCAGTTACTCTTAAAAAAAAGAAAACACCCTAAGTTTCTCTGTGATCCTGTGATCTCTTTCATTTTCAAATACATACTTGGACTTAATACTTACAAAAAGGCAGCTCTGAAACCACAGCTGTCATTGTGGTAGATTCCATTTCCTTCATGCCTTCATATATTTGACCCTCCTCCTGAGGCCAAGGCTCAGGCCAAATGCCTAATACTTTAAAATGTCTGTGAAGTATGATGAAACCAGTATTTTGTAATGCTTTTCTTTATAGTGGGTATTGCGTCCTGCACCAGCTGCAAGCCTTGCTTCCTGACTTTCTGAAGGCTAATAAATGATTTGACTTGACAGATCAACTATGAGCTTCTCTCTTTTTTTTTAATAACGGCTCCTGGACTTCAGCTGTTATAATTTCTAGTATGTTCAGTGCATTCTGAATGTAGGGCAGGGCTCAGTTGCAGGGCACTGTGAAACAGTGCTGCTGATAGCACACAGTATTTATAGATCTGTGTGTGTATGAGCGAGAGCTTGACAGAGTGCGTGAAGAGAGGTATTGAGGGACTGTTATCCAAGTTTCTCTCTGTGTCTCTAACCTCTTAACCTAGTTTCAAGGGTCAGGGGTCCACAGCAGGGTCTCTCCCTTCTCCTTGCCATGACACAGACCCCTGTGTTAATCCCCAGATGGCTGTAGGGATAGAATAGAATAGAATAGAATAGAATAGAATAGAATAGAATAGAATAGAATAGAAATATTCTTTGAAATATCCTTCCTTTATTTAGAGGATGTTGCTATCCTAGGCTTGAGTCCTTGCCTGTTGACCTTTGCAGTGTTTCTTCATCTTCTTTCTTTTCCCACTTCCTGTCTATCTACTTTCAAACATACCAAAAATGAAGGCCACTAAAGTCTAAAAATCGTCTTTGGCAAAAATAATAAAATAAAAAATAAAAAATCCTTTATCAGCCCAGAGAGGAGTCGTTTACCATCACCAGAGGTTTACCATCAACAAAGTGACAGGCAAATGGATACATTCAGTTGAATTCAATTATTTTTATTTCTATAATGCCAATTCACAACATGTCATCTCAATGCCCTTTATAGACACAATTCAACCAGATCATACAGTAAGACTTTCAGATTTTCAAAACCATCTGAATGCATCACCTCACTGACTCTAAAGCAATTGCTTGTACCCAGCAGGCATGTAGCAATATATATTCAAAGGTAAGAAAAATAAAGACAGAAAAAGATGGAAAAAGACATTAAAAGAAAACTAATACTGTAAGGTTTATAAAAAGCATACTCAAATTAAAGAAATGTGCAACTGAATAGGGTGATTTATTAAAAAAAAGACAAGATCTGTATGAATATATGTGCATAGGAAAACGGCAGCTGAATATTTATAAGAAATGGAAAAGACCTGGGCAAAAACACCTATTAAAGTTTTTTTTTGGGAGCAGTGATGATTGTAAAGTCGAATAATTTGTGGCGTCTGGTGAAAGCAAACAAAAGCTTATCCTCCCCTTAGTCTCCTCTTTGTCTCAACTTTTTAGTCTCATTTTTTATTTTCTCCTGTCAATTTTCTGCCTTTATTTATCACACTTTATTCATTGCACTGACGTCACCTTTTGAAAATGTGTGCTTCGAAGAGTAACATATCTGTGAAGGTTCTCAGTCATTCAGGTCATGGTTAAAATCCATGTTAAAATCCAGACTATAGTTAGTAACCATTAACAAATAAATTGTCTCTGTTAATTAATCTGTTACCCATAAGGAATGACTCTGGCCTGAAAGATAAATTATTCACCATATAAATAAACACAAACAACCATGAGTTAATACAATGGTACTTTTATTTACTAACAATCACTAAATCTGACACACTACTGAAAATAAACACAAGTAAATAAAAACAAAACGGGGAACAAATTGGTTTTCAGAATCCGTTCAAGAGTCCATGGAAAAGATTCAAGCTTTAGAGTTTAATGCATTCAAAATGTCCTTTAAAAACGGCAGATTAATGTGAAATAGACCATGATGACAACTGAGGTTTTATTTGGTTTTACAGTATAGAACGAATAATGATTCAGAAATGCATTAACTTAAATGAAGCTGGAAGAGAAGAGGTTAGCTTAACTGGTTCCGTTCTAAGCAAACCAAACTGCAGGGAGTCAATCTCAGGGCCTGTTATGTCATTCAGATACTTCACCGTCGGTAGCTTAAAGGAATTTCTATGTGGATAATCATAGAAGAAAACGGATTGAAGCAGAAGAATTGGGCTCTTGTGATATTGCTAAGGAATGTCATCTCTTTGAAGAGATGGAGAGTTTTGTTGGGAGGAGGGACATCTGGGTTTACCTCGTGGACATGTTACCTGGAGGGTTGACAAGGTGTTTAAATGAATGGGAGATGGGCAATTTTTTTTGTTGCTTGCTGGGAAAAAAAAAACTGAAACAAGTTTAGAGTTTTTTATTTTTGTTTTGTTTTGTGATTCTTTTTTGGTTTGTTCTGTTTGTTTTGTTTTTTTTTTTACCAGGGACAGATCATTATTGATCATTGATCATCCCTATAAACAATGCATGTC
Organism: Jordanella pulchra; assembly: GCA_034780135.1. NCBI lineage: Eukaryota > Metazoa > Chordata > Actinopteri > Cyprinodontiformes > Cyprinodontidae > Jordanella > Jordanella pulchra. The sequence continues at coordinate 15,768 of JAUZNJ010044997.1, read as the reverse complement.
TCCATTGGCCAAATGTCTCTAACTGCCAATTGCATTGTCCTTGCACTTAAATATTCAATAGCATAAGTGCCTAAGCTCTTCACATGATCTTTATTTATCCTTGGTGTGTGGGTGCCTCTGAAGTGTTATAGTTATACTGTTCATACATCAGCTCTTAAGGAACATGAATGAGCTTCCATCTGCTTTGTGCGAGTGCATGTTTCTGTGTGTAATGTTTGCACATTTGTGTGCATGCTTGTGTGCTTGACTTCCTCCTACACATCAGATTGCAAAAAAAGGACAACAGCATGACATGGTCATCATGGTTGTTCTTATCCTACGCACCAGCCTGTGTTTGAGTGTGTCCAACAGCTAGCAGAACAACAAGCCCTTGCCAAGAGAAATCATGCCTTCCAATGAACCTCCACTTCATAAGGATGCATCATATGAGTTATTCTATTGAAAGTTGGACTGACTGTACCCTCTACTTTAAGCTTGCTTGTACTATGTACAGTAATGACAACACTGTAGAAATTCCAACAACGGTATTCAGTTCTTTTCCTTCAGTCCTGATGGATAAAAAGACATATTTCAAGGTCTCAGACATGAGGCCCCAAAACAGTTCAGAACGGATGTAGAACAAAGACAGTGAGATGGATGGCATTGGGAGTCGGAGATAGGAAAGTTAGAAAGGAGACAAATGGGGACAGAAGAGACGGCATGGAGATGAGCAGGATGAATGATGTGAAAGAGGGTCTGTGACCAATAAATGACAAGCTGTGGTCTCACTCCACTGTGGTTGGTTACACCTCCCTCACAGGTATATATAACCTGCATGACAGCTAACAACCATTGGTTCGCATTTTAAAAAGCTCTACTTCTGGTGCGGCTCTCTGGGTTAATGTAGCTGCAGACAGCCTTCCATTTTCTAAAATGCAATTACTCAGCATAAACTTAGGTGGTGGACAAAGAGACAGAAAGAAGAAAAAAAAATGGTAGAGATGAAATGAAAGGAAAATGAATTGTGTAATAAGAAAAAAAAATATCCTTAAATCTTTAGAGAAGGTCACAGGAAATTGACACCTCTCCTTAGTCACAGTATTCATCTTCCTTTGATTTATGACCTCTATTTTGTCTTCCTCTGTAATGATAAGATAAAGGGTCTTTCTTACTGGTAAAATGTTCTCTGAACGGGTACTTTTGTAGTATCTCATTTAGTTATGATATGAACAAAAGGTAAATGTATTTCAAACTCAGATTTAAATGTCAAACTGATGAGAAAAGAGTTTTTAATACAGCAATTTAATTCTACTGAAAAGGTCTGTAGTCCTTTATCTAAATCTCATAGAGAGATTGTTGGCAAATCAAGCAATAATAGCCTGTTCATCACAGCAAGTCAGGTGTTGCTACATTTGGTACTGTGGAAAAGTGCCAATTGCAATTTAAAAATTGAATTTGCATCTCTGTACAACTTGTCAGCAGAAGAAAGCTTAAAGTCTTCTAAACATTTGTTTCTCAAAGTTGGGATTGGGACCCTACTTGGGTCCTTGACTTACCAATGTTGGGTCCTGAGAATTAACTAACCAAAAACATGTTTGTCAAAGTGCTTAAAATGGACAGAAACGACTGCTGTTGTTGATCCTGTTTGCTGTTTTATTTAACCTTTGCCTAACTCATTTTGTGAAAATTTTGGTTCGCTCAACCAGTAGTTTGGATCATGAGTCAACTCTGGTATCATTTTGTGGGTCAGAGTGTTAAAAGTTTGGGAAGCTCTAATACCTTCTGCCTGACCACGATGATGAGTTTGGACTAAATATCTATGATCTTGTTTATTTTAAAGCTGATGCAGATAATCAGTCTAAATGCTAAAGGGAGTTTTTTTCCCCTCTCGCCTACATGCTTGCTTGGTGTAACAAGTGACAAAATACAAACAAATATCTGCTGTTGCCACATGCTCAATCAGGAGGGTGTTCTGTAAGTCAATAACTTAATGCAATCAGCTGTTCTTCCTTAGATAGAAAACCTATTTTAATTTGATCTAATTGAATTGTCTCCGTAAACTGCCTTTAAATAACTGTGCTGTAAATTGGCACAACATATAAAAATAGATTTAATTGAACTAAATTCTAAATATATGTGTTGCTGATGTTTTTTTGGACAATGTAGTAAGCCAATATTGCCATCTCTCTCTATTTCTGTGATAAAAATGACACAATACACGTTTAACTAGCCTAAGTAGAAATAAAAAAATAAATATATAACACAAAAACATTAACAAAGGATAGCATATGGAAAAGTGGCAATGTATGGCCTTCACCTTACGATAATGTCTCAACTAGAGCTGAACGATGTTGCCCAAAAATTAAAATGCTTTTTCAAGTTAATATTGTGATAAAAAATTGTACAGTATTTTGACATTCCATCTATTGTTACACTGTTTTCATGAGCTTGAAGGCTAACCTGTCTAAAGTCAACATGATAAATAAGGACTTTACTGTTCTTGTTGTGTGAAAAAGTGCTCACCTCTTCTGAAACGCATGGATCTGCACACTAGCTACAACTCTCTTTCATTCCTGTGTGGTATCAAACTCACTTTAAGCCTATTACCACCACCTGAAGAGTTGAGTTGAGTGAGAATGATAGTCTCTTACTCTTGTTTAATGTGATGTAAACAAAATTGAGTGCCTCTGCTATTTGTAAATTTAGTTTTTTTTAATTATGATTTATATTTCAACTGGAATTAATTGCACAGCCTTTGTCTCAACTGTTTCCCAACATAAGAAGTAGGAAAATTATATCCCTTTCCATAAACCTGTTTATATACTGTGGCTCTTGGCTCTCTGCATGGGCATTGTTTCCCTCCACCAAAGATGGTTTGAGTCAAAGAAGCCATCTTTGTTAACCTGAAAAAACCCAGAACTATACCCACAAGATTCACCTCCCACATCCTCTCACCTGATCACATTTCAAGCCGGTGGAAACCAGACAGCATGCCCCTCCAGATATGTTCCCTCCACCCAACCTCCCATTAACATTTTTGGATATAGTGCTCTGTAAAAAGCCTACTTCTTTAGCAGTAACCTTTATCCCTTTCCTGTACTGTGGGGAATGTCAATGTCTGTCTGCTGGATAAGATTGAAGTTGTTGTTGGGACTCTGATTGTTATAGGCTCATTAAATTTTCTTTCTCATAAATCCTCATATGTTTTGAGAATTCAGCTGTTCTTGGAAATGAAAAATGTTGGTATTCATCGGTTGTAAGACATAAACATCAAAATTGACAAAAATAAAGAATTAAAAAAAACTTTTTATTGTGCATAAAATATTTAAAAAGTTGAATTTACATTTGAACTATATCGTTGAAATTAATCAGGCTAAATTTTCATTAACTGTTAGTTTACTGAGATGAGCTTATGTGTTTTTGAAGAGAAGCTAATATCTCTGAGTTCTTTGGAATATGACTTTTTTTTCTCATTGCATGGACGTAGCTTTTTCATGCTCAACATACAGCACGAGAGGCTGAAACACTCTTCTGCTGAGCTCAGCACTGTGTGTGTGTGTGTTCATTCCCATGGGAGTTAAAGTTGCACTCCTTCACTCCTTTTAATGAGATGGGCCAAACTGGGAGATGTCATCTTGCATTCTGTCTGCTACCGTGGTTGACACGTAGAGCCCACCTCCCATTTTCCTCTCTTCAGTGCTGTCTCTCCATCTGAATTCAACCGGCTTCATGAACCTATTGCAATGGATTCGATTCCTTGGTCCTTACATCAGCTCCAAGTCGGCATTGCTCATGCTGGTTTATGGCTTTGTCAATGAAATGGAAAGGCAAGAGTGTGACTGAACTGCAACCAGTGATTAAATAAGACAAAGAAATTGAAAAATCTTCAATGATGCCTCATGTTAGCAAAGACATTTACAGGATATTTATATTAGAGGAGAAAGCTCTAAGAGCAAAAGTGAAAGTCAAGAGTCTCAACATTTTGTATGCTTTCTTGTTGACTGATAGTTCAGGTCTGTGTGTAACCGAAGCATTGCTATCTTTTTCATCTCTTCTTATAGTGACACTTAAAATCCTCTGTCCCACCTTTCACTCTGGCCTTACCATCGGCTCTCAATTTCTTTTATAATTACATTTCTTTTTCCTCCATTTGTGTGTGTGTGTGTGTGTGTGTGTGTGTGTGTGTGTTATTGCTCGAATTGGCTCTAAGCTTTGGACCAGGCAGCTCTCCAAGTGGAGAGAGATTTTTATCACCATGTCTAGCTTGCTGTTCCCTTGCACATCTCATCTACTTTAGCAGAATAGGGCTTCCTGCCAATACCATTACTGCAACTCGGCCTAGTGGACACAGATGCACACATATATATGAGTTATACACAATGAAAAACACAAGCATAGTCAAACACAGCATGCTGTCAGTCAGGAACTATGTCGCACCAGTAATTGAATCTAAGAGGGATGAAGCTGAAGTGTTCACAATGAAGGACTTTCTTTCGAAGGAATAGCACTGATGAGAGGTTTAACAACCCGTGGATCTCTGTGGTTGACAATGTAACGCCTGGGTAGAGCATGTAGTGTTGTGCGGAAAAGAGTGCTGAACAATAAAAACTAGACACCTTAATGTCTGTACTACCGTGGAACAACCTGCCCTAAATGCTGTGTGCATGTGTAAGTCTTGTCCTACACTAGTGGCCCAAATTCGCTGGCAGAACTTTAAAAATACTCTAAAAGGTGTTGGAAGTTAAAAATATCCCATAACTGACAGATTTTTAGCGATTATGTGATGGAAAAATTGTAACTGGCAGCTACATTTTAACTCGCCGAGATGTGCATTTCCTTGTCAGAGATTCAAAGTCTCAAGTGTTTTTCTTAGACCAACTTATATTATTCATACTTAGAGGTGCCTCTAGGTCTTCTTTCAGCAGGGTATGCAAGGATTTAAATGGTTAGATAAATACTCCTCCATTTCACCCCAAAAATCGGATACACTAACTGTGGTTTAGACTAGGAACTTGGAAACACTCAAAAATAGTGGAAGATTTTGTGTAGTTACTAAACAATTTATATTTATTCACCTCAAAAATCATGGAGGCCCAAAATATTGAGGCTGTATTTCTTTAGACTTTTAGAATTTAATGCACTGCACAAAACTGACCCACTTATAATCCCCAAAGAACCTCGCATCAAAATGGTGCTTTTTGAACAAAGGTAGCGTAAAAACACTGGATTTGTAGGCTTAGTTAGTATTTCAATCTAATCCTAATGCTGAGTTTTAAAGCAGGCAGGAAATTAATACTGCAAGCCAGAAGGATGCATTTTTGTTCTTTGACAACAAAAGGGTTCAGTTTAACCCACCAGAATCGACTAAACAGAATTTGGTAATTCTGTTTAGAATTTGGTAATTCTGTTTAGTCAGCGGCCATTCTTAAGGCTCAGATGAGGCCTTAATTGGTTGGACCTGTGGTTTCTTTGTTTCTGGGTAAAGAAACAGACACAAGCTGTTCTTCAGTCAAAAAGTAAAAACAATACATTGACCATACTCTAAAGTAGAGCTTAGACAACATTGTTTTCTTTTTGTTGATGATTGATCTTAAATACATTGATTATTTGTCTTACTGGTATTAAGCTCCACTGTAGATTTAAAAAAACCTTTGATCCATTTTCAATACAAATTTTTGATTAATTGTCAAATGGAAAAAAAATGTGACAGAGTTGTTATTAATATTTTAACTATTATTTAGACTTGCTTAATTAAGATTAAACTCTGACTGAATGATAGAATAAAATCGAAGGATTTCTACAGGCGGACCAGCTTGGTACAGTCCCAGCATGTAAAATTTACTGGCGTGTAGTGTTACGCTAAATGAATTGCAAACGACCAAAAAAGGCGCTCTTGTGCCTCACAGTTAGGTACATAATAACTATTATGAAGGGCGCTGAGTTTCATAAATGTGTCAATATTAACATCCTGCATCCGTCTATTGGTCCCATAAGGTAATGAGGTACATTCATTTTTTCAGCTTTTTTTTTTTTAACTGATGTCAATAAGTCACGGGAAAGTCATCATGCTTGTTACCAAGCTACTGTCAATAGCTGTGGTTTGCTGCTGGAATGACTTCTGTAAAGTTTTTTTATTTCCATAATGATACCCATATTGCAGCTTTAAATACTCTAGTATGTTGTAGGTTTGAAAAGTTAATATTATTCAGATAACAATAGACAAAAGTAATAGCAATTAGTTTTAATCAGTGGGTTGCATAAACCTTAAAAAGGAGCAGATATAATGCTTCTATCAACTTGTTTATGTGGCAGCTTTTAGATTCAGCTGATATAAACCAATATTTGTCTTTTTGGTTGGTATTGGACGTCCCTAGTGAAGAATAACAGCAACTGATACCGGTAGCTGCTGCCACAGAGCTCGTCCAATGTGGGCTAACAAACAAACTGTTTTTGCCAAGAGGATAGAATAGGTGCTGAACTCCACTGCCCTGTTTCTAATATAATAAATAAAAAAAATAAACTTGATTGTTTTATTGAATTAACTTGCTTGTCTAGCAGAAAGCTGTAGACCTCCATGTCTGTTTTGATGCCATGGTTCTTCATGAATTTTCTCCATCTGGTAAAAGCCGAATGGACGAAGGTCAATTTTTTTCTAAAAAAAGGGTATAAATTGTCCTCCATTTCAACAGAGAACAGCGAGTAGAATGCTCTACAGTTGCCTTTGCGTGTTTTATACTTCTTCTCCCTCGACGATGTCTTTAAAATGATAAAATGCACAGAACTAACAAGTTTGTCCTCTTTCAGCTTCCATTATCCTCAGAACAATGTGAATCAATTAATGTAAGATAACAAATAAAGCTGTCTTCTTCTTGACTTTAGATCTTTCCTCCCATCTGGTAGATTCTATATGTTCTTATGAAGTTTGTGTGCACACTGAGATTTCTTTCTAAGTGTGGTGTTTTAAAACTGTAAACCTGTATTGTTAGATAGACAATTTGAACTAACTGCAGTTCATATTATCACATTAAGTGGATGCAAAAAACATTTGTGACATTTTAACTTATGGGCTTTATTCCCAGACACAGTTAAGTTAAAAAGAGAAAAAAATAGCTTATATGTCAACATTTTTTAAAATGACATGAAATAACGTCCATGTATTTTGCTCATAGTTAGGGATTTAAGCCCTACTTTTGTACTTCTTGTGGACTAGGTTAGCCTAGCGAAGTGCTGTCCCTTAGGGGCAAGCTGCAGCTTTTCTCTGGAATTAGAAGAGCACAGCCACAATTTGAAAAAGGATTCAGCATGAATATGGATGTGAATTAGTGTACTAACGAGTGTTTGTTTTCCTGGTGTTGGTAAAGACTGGAAATTGCATGATAATGGCCTCTAGTAGCCATATGGTCATGAGTGAGCAGAGACAGTGAGGATCCATCTGCATTGTTTGATGTTGGTGGCTGCTTTGAAGTGTCTTTTTAGCAAACGGGGACAGGAGAGTTTATATTTCAGCTCTAGTCAGATATTTGATAATCCATTCTGACACAAAGGCACATGCCCATCAAAATCCATTTCCTTGTATTCATGTTTAAAGACATTGGTGCTCATGGTGCCCCTGGATACAGGATCTATACACATGAGGAGGAGATATTGTACTTTAGATCTTTGAGGTTATATATCCGCCTTTCTTTAAGGATCACGCTCTGACTTCACAAGGTTTCAAAGTAAAACATCTGATTATGTGCAGCTGTGATCTTTGATATGGTCAGAATAGAAGCACGTTCTATTCTGTGGATCTATTTTGTTAGGTGCACCAATTATTCTTTCTCCTACCTAAGATGGGGATATCCTCTCATTTGTGTTTTACTTTGAATCTGCCAACATACCAGATTCAGCAGATGTCTAGATGACATGCAGGCATCAGCAAATTCAACGGTGTCCTGCAATTGTACTCTGTGCGCTTCATCATGTACATGTGCTGTCCTGACTGACAGCAAGGGGAAGAGAAAAGCCCAAGTAGGAGAGAGTTTCATCTATAAAGATTAGGACCAAACAAAGCACATTTGCATCGTAAACACATGCAGCCTTGTTGTTTACTGAGATTAAGTTAACATGTCGGATGTATAAGATTTAAGTGTGGGCTGTAAAGCTTAGCTGAAGGCTGTTTTCAAGGTGCTATGCAGAAGGTAAATGAAAGTAATGCCTGGGAAGGTATTCTGGTGAAGCAGATCATCTAAGAGACATTTCATTTTAAAATCTGTGGCAGAAACGTTGGCGTTGCTCCAATATGCAAATAAATGATAAAGACAAAGTTAGGAATCCTTTATTCTTTTTTTTATTGTGTTTTGCTGCTCACACGGCATCTAACACCATGTTTCGGGAAAAGATATCTCAAGGCTTTGACTTTCAATAACTTCAAGTGAATTTTTCATCTTCCTCTTGGAATTTACTGTAAGGTAATGCGGTTGCATATACAAACCCCTATCATTTAAAATTACATGTGAGATTGAAGAATATTTGTGGGCTTGAAAAATTGGATGTGAAGTTTTCTAGAAGACATTAAACCTCTCATCCAAGAGGCTTCTTCAGTTCCAAAGAGCCCCTTATGGATAAGAGGTGACGGCTTCTAGAAAACTTCACATCTAGTTGCCTAAACTGAACTTTCCAAGCTTGACCATGAGCTGGATGACTGAAAACATTCACAGACAATATTTGTAGGCATTTTTCCACAGACTTCTTTAACTATCTGATTGGAGAAATGATAAATTGATATGCAATAGTTTAGGTATACATCTACAAAAATGTTGTTAATGGAAATTAAATAAAAGCAGACAATAGGGGTGTCCCGATACAACTTTTAAATTTCTGATACGATACTGATATTAGAGTTTTAAGGATTGTTAAAAGAGAAACTTTTAAAAAAAGCGGACTGTTTCTTTTAGCGTGAAAATATAGCAGATTTTGCCAGCTGATAAATTCTGATATCAGTTTTTCGGCTAATATCAAACCAATATCCGATATTAATATTGGATTGGGACATCCCAAGTAGACAATGGATGGGACGATAGGCTCTAAGAATTAAAAAAAAAAGTGCCTAATTTACTCAAAGCCCATGATATACCTCATCATGAAATCTTATCCAGGATCTATCAGCATGTGACTTCATTAGTTGCTATTTAAAGCATCAAAGATGGGGAAGTACTTTGAACTTGACACCCTGTTTTGTTTATAGAATGTAGTAGAACTGGCTGATCGATTACAATTTAGTAAATCCAGGTGGCTGTAGAAAGAATAGAAGGCATCTTGCTCTTGGAGACTGTGAACAGGTTTTTAGCCTCCTCAGCAACTTGTCATTGTGCCCTTGGGCTATTTACCTAATCCCAGAGGGGATACTGGTCTGCATAGCGGTGTTTGTATGTGTCACGTTGTGAATGTTTAATGTGATTCTAGTGTAAAACTTGTTTAAGTGGTCATTGTATAACATTGTTTTTTTTTTTCAATTTAAAATATCCCAACTGTTTGGAACAGTTATGTACTGTTTTGGATTCTTAGTTGGAAGATAAATGCAAGATAAAAATGCTCTGTAATCCCCTGAAGCTACATTTAGAATCTGTAATGTACTTTCCCCCTTGTATTAAACATCAGAGCTAATACCTTTTTTTAATCAGTGCAGACTGGATTTGCTTGTCTAGTTAAAATCTAAAATACTTGTACTCAAAGTCGAATTGGATGGCTCTTAAAGACACACATTTATAGGACCATGATTTGTTTTTTGAAACTTCAACTTCTTTATTACTCCCTCTGTGATATGGATGTATAGTTATATCTCTAATACTCAGAGACAGATGCAAAACCAGTTCAAGCCCTTTCCACAGACCGCGGGGCAGTCGACAGACATATGTTGGCACCTGTGCCCTGATGCTACAGTGGTGGTCGGAGTTGGGAGGTGTGGGGTGTTTGATTTTCAAAGGGGGTGGAGTTACTGTAGCATATGCCTAATTCCCAAGAGTGCTGGCGGTTTAGAGAGACAGTTGCTCCATCATCTGCCATTCTGCTGGATAGATGCCTGGTGACAGAGCACTGCCTCTCTCACTTAGCTCTGCTCCCGATCTCTCTCAGTGACAGGGTTTCTCACAACAATATAGCACATGTGCTAATGCTTAGCTTCCCCACCTCTGACTGGGATCACACTCGACCTCTGCTTTGCACGAAATGATAGTGTAGATCCTCTGGCTTTGGGTTTATATTCATTAGCACAACTGCTCTGGGACCTCTGTGCCAATGTGCTGCTTTTTAAGGAGGCAGGTGTGTGGATCTTTCATAAAACCAAAAGCTTTGTACTCTGATTAAAATACAGTGATTTGCTATAAAAGGTTTTAGACACACACACACATACACACACCCCCACACACACAAACACACACACACACACACACACATACTACCAGATAAAAAATGGTCAGATGGCTGGGGCCATAACTGGTCCTGTCCTCAGGGAGGCCTTAATTGGTCACAGTGCTTTACCATCTGGGGCTGGAGCGACAATGGAGGAGAGATGAACGTAACCAGTGAGAGCTCCCGGAAAGGATGTAGACATGAAAAAAGGGAAAGCAAAGTCAGAACTTGCAGCTTGGCAGTAAATACTTACAAATTATTTGTACCATCGTTACCTAGAATCAGTTTATATAATACAAGTAGGAGGTTGGATGAACAGTTGTTGGGTTATGGTGTCTGTGCCTCTAGGTAGACAGAATTTTTACTGTGTATTTGTGTGTGAGTATACACACGGATATGGTCTGCTTGAACAGAATTCTGCACATGTGCCAAGAACCTCTAGGACAGCAGCCGTGGTGAAAACACACAAACTGTATCTCAGAAGCTGCCTAATTATTTCTCTGTGTTCTTAAGCAAAGATTGTTCAAATGTGTTTTTGTTTGGGACAGGGGCAGATTAGAAATTTGCAGTTCCAATGCATTCTGATCACGTCTGTCCATCCCTCCGTCCGTCCACTAGCTTTTTTCATTATAAAAGCTTTATCATAAATGACTTTTGTTGCACACATTTACTGTGAACTCTAAAACTTTTACAGTAAAAACTGGCTAAAGTATCGGTAGGTATTTCAGTGCTGAAAGCTATATAGAAAACATGCAAAACGTGGAAGAACTGTTGAAATATTGAAAAAAAAAAAACGTAAAAACTTTTCCTTAAGCTGATGAAGAGAAATGATGAAAAAAAGACACAGAGGAGGAAGAGGAGGAGTACAGTTTTGAATTAGGGGCAGGAGGAATATTTGATGTGTTTAGGTATGATGAGTTCATCTTTGATAGTCAAAAGGATTTCTGTCAACGATAGCTTGGCACACAGCACTCCTCAAACGCTCTTAGGAAGATTTGTCTTTCATACTCCCACCTCTCTTCAGACTACCCCTCCTCTCACACTTTGCCTTTTTAATCTCCTGCATACTCTCCATCTTCGCAGTGCACTCAGTAAGGCTCTTTTTTTTCTGGCTGGGGCTCAATGAGAAGTGGTGTCATATTGTGTGTGTGTATATATAACCATGTGAGCCCTTAAGTGTTTGTGTGTTACTTAGAGTTAAATCCTCCTCTCCTGCCTTTGTGTAAACAGCGTCTCATATTAGAAAGCTTCTCCTCACCACAGATTTCTCTCTTATCACAACATTCAGCCTTTTAACTGCACATCACCATCCTCCAGTAACAAAGCTCAATCCTTCACTCACTGCCTACCTTTCTTTTCAGATGCTCTCCCACCGTTTTTTCTTTTGTTGACTCAATTGTTTTACACAATGAGAAAAAAAAAGGAGATATGCAAAATAAAGTGCTTATATGCTCTTACAATATATTAAAACTTTGTATTTTTTGCCCAATTAAATGTCAGTCATATATGCCAAACAATCAGCTATTGAAAATGGCCCATTTCTCCTTAATTGTGTCTTAATAACAATTTGAAGGTTTTATAAGACTAATTTTTAGACTAATTTAGTTTAAGACTAATTTCTTTCCTGTTTATTGAAAAGTCATAGACTGAAAACATAATTTTCTAGCATGTGGAGACAACAGATTTTTTTTTCACTTGATTGAGATTAATAAAAAAGCATATAAAGGTTTGTTTTATATGCTTTATTATATAATCTGTAATTCCTTAATGCTGAAGCTTAAAACTGCTTCCCTATTTCAGAGAACTTGGAACGCATAAAAAAAGAATGTATGGCAATTTTTTTGTCTTTGATTTATCAATTCAAACAAAGTTTGCACAAAAAGATAGAAAATCAATTTATGCAGGCTAGATCTCATAGAGACAGACTCAGTGCACCAAATTTGGATGTTTATATGTGACCTCAATCTTATTTTTATGCTTTTTAGTTGCTATCAAGGAGAGTATTTGAGCAAATCATTGATTTGGCCTTTACCAGGTTCTAAATCATATCCTCAAGGACACAAAACCACAGGCCACAGATTCTACTGTGTCAGTATTTATCTAGTAAAGATGAAGCCAATACAAAACAAAAAAGGGAGCAGAACAAATGTTGTAAAGCCTTTAAATTTAAAAGACATGCATTTTTTTTGCTGGTATATGTTCACAAGCTATGAGCAAATAGGTGTATGGGGCAGTTTACAAAAGAAGATAAACATATTTGGTGACATGGGTTACTTTCGTAACAAGACTGAGAGATTCAGGATGTAAAAACAGGAAGTTATTCACTTTGTCTGAATACATTTTTTTCACAAGTTACACTTTTATACAGCATATGTTAAGATGTAAAACAACCTAGTGCCAAATGCCAACAATGCATAAAAAACTGGATAAATAGTAGTAGACGCAGCTTTAACATAAATTAAATTAGCCTCATGGCTCAGAGTGTTCAACAGTGTCTCGTCATTAGTTATCATTATTCCAGTAGGTTTTCAACTGTGAATTGCATCATCTTCATGTTAAAAAATAATTGTGTTTTAATTATGATTTATCTTAAATTAGTCTTATTAATTGAAAAGTATTGCAGCCAAAATATTAAAGGAAGAGCAAAAGCAAAGAGTTTTCTTTTGACTTGTATCTTTATGCTTTAGGTTGTTAGGTTGAGGCATAGGAGAAAAATTTCTTCAATCTTTTTCATCGCTGTGCTTTACAGGCTCTGGAAATAAATGTTTGCACTCAAGGAAAAAAAATGCCTTTATTGCAAATGCCTGCATTTGTTTTTTATGCAATAAGATATCTAAGGAATAAATTAAAAATGGATTACTTTCCCAGCAATTTCACATTTCAAATTGTTTTACAGGAAGGATGGGGGATACTGAAAGCAGTTGATCCAATATGGGAAGTGTTATTCACAGCACACTCAGAGGCTCATGTGCTGTGTGGGAAAATAGCAATAAAAATAGAGCTTAATAAAGGACACAAATCCAGTATTATTTTAAATCAAACTGAGAATAAGTTTATTTTAAGTATAAGTTTAACTTAATCAGTGAAACGAGTACATGGGTAAGAATATTTATTCAATCCACAATGTAATATCGCTCTAAGACTCACTTCCTGATAGAAGTTGATAGGAATTGTTTATTTTTAAGAGAAGTCAAGAAGAGTCCCTAGGTTTGTGAATAAAAGGTAACAGACTGATAGAACATCATGCATCACATCCTGTCTTGTTTCAAAGAAGTTCTGTAGTTTTACTTCAATGGTTTGCATTAGCTGTACGAACATTCTCATCTGAGTCATTGAGGTAACCTATGTCTCACTCACTCACCTGGCAAAAATATGAATCAATGCATTGCTGAGTTGTTTACCAACCAACATATGAGTTTTCTTTTGTCACGTATTTCAACAACTGAATAGATGTGGAACTGCCTGGGGAGCAGAGTCAACTCTGTCAATGCTGAAGAGGTGAAACATAAGGTCAACTTTTTGATCCAGACTTTTCATCTGCAGTCGATAGAGACTGTAACTGCAGCACCAAGTTCAGTATCGATTGTTCTGGAGGCCCATATTTACAGTAATGTTGTATTTATTTATGTTTCCTATGGATGAGGTCCTGTTCTTCGGTCTGTGATTAGATGGGTAAGACTTGTGTTGCTAGAATCCAAAGCTGACATGGAGGAAGGAAGGATTATGCATTAGTGACTGTGCTGTTTTTCGTTGTTGTTGTTTTTCCTTTTTAATATGGACCCCATGTGCAGTGCTCCTGAGTGGAAGTAGAAACACAAGCAACCAGATAAATTATAACTTATCTGCCAGTTGCTACTTGAACAAGTTTTCTATAGCTTTTAAACATGTGCAGTCACTGAGAAGCTAGTGCCCCCTGCTTGCTGCCAAGGATAGGGAGACTGTATTACACACATTCACTGTATTTTAAACTTATTTAAACTTATTTTATAGAATTATATTTTTAAAACAGATTTTTTTAACTCATAGAAAATAAATGTTTTACTTCACTGTAGTAGGAAAATGTCACATTGAGCTGGTAAGAGGAAAAAAATCCCCAAAGCAGGATAAGGTTAAGAGCTTGCCACTTTCGCACATTTTCACCATTAAAAACTCAAACTGAAAATGTTACCATTAGAGATTAATGATTAACCAATATGGGTTTTCTAAAGACTGATTCTGATAACAATTATTTTGATATTAATCTAACCGATCCGAGATAATATGTTGCGGATACTTTTTTGGCCGATATATTAAACTGATATAATTTTTTCTTCCTACATTAAATAATGAAAATGACACAATGATATTAAACTTTACACATTCTCCATTTAGATAAAAAAACAAACATTTAATAACAAATCAAACTAAATATCAACAATAGATGGCAAATAGGCAGCAGCAATGTTTGTAATTTACGTCATCTCAATGGCTGTTTTTTGTGTTCCCTCCTTCAAAGTCAACAACATTAAATTAACTGCAATCTACTTTAAATCACTGAATCTACTACCTTTTTAAAGCAAATTTTTTCAGTTCAATTCAGATTATTTATATAGCGCTCATTCACAAAACATGTAATCTCAAGGCACTTTACAAAGACGATTCAATCAAATCACACAGTCAGATTAGTTAAAAGTTTTCTATCCAAGGAAAACCAGCTGGTTGCATTGAATCATCAATTCAACAGCAATCTGTCACACCAAGCATGCATGTAGAGACAGTGGAGAGGAAAAACTCCCTTTTACCAGGAAGAAACCTCCAGCGGAGCCAGGCTCAGTGTGAGCGGCCATTTGCCGAGGCCGACTGGGGTTTAAGAAGACAGAAACAGAGATTTAAAAGGTAACTATCATCCAGCTCCACAGGCTAAATAGGATAAATCTGCAATCTGTTCACCAATATAATTGTGAGTTTTACCAGTTCCACCATGTTTTTATTTTGGCATATATATTATATATGGCACTGTTTTTTTTTTTGTTTTTTTGCATTCATTTAACATATGTTTTCCTTTAACGTACACATTACACAATATGTGATGTTAGGCTCATTAACAACCTATTGCAACCTATTTACAACCAAAACCATTGCAGAAAGTCTTAGCTAGTTCTAGTTTGTTCTGTTATTAAACCTCTGTTTTCTGAAAAAAAAAACTCAACCCATGAGACTGTAAGACCAAGTGTAGCCAACGCACACCTCTGTATAAGGGTTAGTTTGTGTGTGCAGACCTCCTCTGAATGGGTCAGAGTTGCCAGTCCTTCAGGCTTTTAACAACCTGTGGGTTTTGGTGGGTTTAAAAGCTATAGGAAGACCTTTGATCTTTGCTGTGCCTCTTTCCCTACTGTATTTTCAAGTATAATAGCCAATTCT
>JAUZNJ010044987.1:0-32551 GCA_034780135.1 Jordanella pulchra | reverse complement strand
TGCTTATGGTTAAATTAGGATTAGAGTGTGGGTTTTGATGTCTTCAAAGTATGTATCTTTTTTATTTCTTTCTTTTTGTTTCTCTTTCTCACTGTTTGTGTCACATGCTGTTTTTATTTTAATTATGTAAAGCACTTTGAAATGAGCTATACAAATAAAATTTTGATTGATTGATTCTTTCTACTGGGAAACATTTTTGGAGAATTTGGATTTGGTCACATGTGGACTCCCACTATCTACACCCTACTGAATATGCTAAATTTCACACAACACCCTGAATGTAAAGAGACGGGATGGTCTTACAGTAGATAACTGTTATATAATAGATCTAGAAAGCATCCCTTTTTATATCCAAGTAGAAAGAAACTCATTTGTTAAATAGTTGGGAATCTAAATTTTTTAGGACTTAATTGTAAATCAATTGGTCAAAACTTGAACTTTTTTTTCCTATAAATCCATACTGGTGATAGGGGAAAATTCTCCTGCGATGCTAATTGGTGGACACACCTTTATTTAACACATCTTTTCATTTTTGTCCAGGCCTGTTTCATAAGTTTGGTTTTTAAAATTATTCCTTTAAATCATGGTTTGTTCGTTCTTATAGTTTTTCTTTTTAATTAATTAATATTTTTGGTAGATTCCAGTTATTTCTGCGACTATTGTGGGTTTAATATGTTTACAACTACTAGAACGATCTGTTAACATTATCTCCATATTTTGAGTTTTGCTGTTTTTCTAGATTCTTATAAATATACATTATTATCATAATTGTTATTTTTACTGTGAGATATTACATAAATTTACAGAAATAAAATGTGTGCAAAATGCTAAGCTAAATGTAATACTTAAATGGGTACCCTTTTGAACAGGTTTTATTTATTATTCTTATTCTATAAATGTGAGCTCAAGGCATTTTTAAAGAAAAGGAATTTTCACTTTACTTCGAAATGAAAGGATTTCCGTCCTAAGTCATAGGTCACTATTTGTCTCAGGGTATAGTCCTGAACTTGAGCATTTTGGGGTCATTTCCTGTTTTTGTTTAAAATATATCCTAACAGGAATGTGATGAACACTTTTTTTTTTCTTTGTCTGGTCAATGCGAGGATTCCCATACTGATTTATGGGAGCTGTTTTAAAGAAGAGCTCATCTTTGGTGTTTTCTTTGACAAAGCACAACCAAAAGAAATGAGAAATCTCTCTCTAGATTTAAAGTCTCAAGAATTTTAATTACTTTGGGTTAAAGACTTGTCATTTTCATTCTCTTGAAAACAGGAAAAGAACCGTCTAATCAATTGTCTTTGAGATGTGTCTTTGTTGATCCCAGGAAGGAAGTTCTGCTGACCAAGATTCTCCTTCAGAGGAGCTGGACTGCCAGGAAGCTACGTCAGTCTCTGCCTTTATCTGTTCATCAGAAGAGAGGCATCTTGTGCTCTTTGAAAGGCTTTGATCCCCTTAGAGCATCTCGGTAGTTTTCATGTCCCGCTTCAGATGGAGGTCACGGCTCTTCGTTATCTCGGCTTGTGATTTTTCTTCCATCTTTTAATATGGTCAGGAGACTTTGATATTAGAGTCAGGCTGTGCGTTATGCTTTGCCTCCCTGCACTCAGGATCATATAGTTGTAGCTGATTTTACTTTGGAGGAGAGGACCTGTCTGAACCTTCTTTTCAGTTCTTGCATGTTGGGAGACTTGGGCCTAGCCAGATGAAGGCCTCCCCTCCTCTTCTCCCCGTTCCCTCCTCCCAGCGCTCGGATCACCTGGTGCACAGAGAAAATAATTTAGCTGTTTTCTGTTATGTTTACATGCTCTTTGTTTTTGCACAAGTTTATATTTGAATGTTTGAGAAAATACTGTAAAATAATGTATGTTTTATTTTGTCCTTGTTTTAACTGGATAAAGACCCAAAAAAGGCAAATAATAGAACTAAAAGAATTGCAGGCCTTGTTGCCCATTGCATTTTTTTACTGGTAGTGTGGTCTTTACGTTTACCCCTCAAACAGTCTGATAAAACATTCATACCTACACCTTTCAACTCTTGATTTAACAGTATATGTTTACCAGCTGTGCAGTCCCAACAAGACTGTTTAATAAGTTGAACAAACCAACACAAATGGTATACATTTGTAAGGCACACTTTCTTTTTTCCCCTAAATAAATATCTGACAAAGGGTGTCATGAATTAGAATTAAGAGAGAAAGAGGAGAAAGATGCTGAGCTTGTTACTGAAATGAACCTGTTGAAGAATGTATTCAGTTCATTGGCTCTGTCCAGACTCCCATCTGTCTGATCATCCTTCTGCTTGAAGCCTGTGATGTCATTCATCCCTGAGCACACATCTCTGATAATGTTCTGCTGGAGCTTGTTTTCTAGCCTCCTCCTGTATGCCTCCTTGCTTTCTCTTATCTTGACCTTAAGTTGCCTCCTCAACAATTCTCTGTCTCCCATCTTAAAGGCTTGTTTTTTCTCATTGAGCAGTTGCTTCAGACCACTTGTGACCCACGGATTATTATTTGGGACGCATTTCACTCTTCTGGTAGGCATAGTTTTATCTACACAGAAGTTACACACTCAGTCATTGCAGTGATGTCTTCTTTTTAATGCAGATTGTCCCGTATAAAGTTGCCAGGAGTCCGAGATATGATCCTGCAGCCATGTTTCAGTAAAACACATGCTGCAATGCCGATACTCTGGCTGAGTCCTTGCTTGGGATCAGAGTTTTTCCAGCTTGTTTCCTAAAGATTTCACATTGCCCATGATGATGGATGGAAGAGACAGTTTAAATTTCTTTTTTTCTCTCTCTCTGCTCCTGCTCTGCATCCCCGGTGCCTCCTTTTTAACTCTTTTCGTACTTGCTGAAGAAGTTATTTAATTATTTCAGCCTTAGTCATAAACAGTTTACTGTATAAACTAATTACTAGATCCCACTCTCTGTTCTAATTGTTTTTTCTTTCTCTTAAAGTTTTTATGTCATGTCTTACTGCTTATTGCCAGGAACATTGTAATCAAACGGTTCTCAATAGTAGTTTTTGCTGATTTCCTTTTTTTTTTATTCCCTTTTGAGTTGTTTAATCTCAGTTTAAATCCATTTAGCAACAAAAACATCCATGATAAAGTCAGAAAAAACAATCGAATGGTACTATTTGTAACACAAATGTGACCATGATCATTGTGGTTTGCCAAAAAACATGTTCTTATTAAATCAGATTAAATGTGAATATTTTTACGACACATGCATGCTTGTTGCAATAAAAACAAAACTAAATAAACCTAATATGACACAGCAAATACTGCAAAACGCAGCAGCGGCAAAGGAAAACATGGTGCATGGTGGTACCATATTGTTTTTTACTTATTTTATATTGCTTTTATTCATCTTAGTATATTTAAAGGTGTTTTGAATGCTGCTTTTGTGCAGCACTTTGGTCCTATTGTTTTTTTTAAGTTTTATATAAATAAAGTTGGACTGGATTGGAAAATACACTCAGAGGTACAATCGGATGGTTAAGATCAAATCATATTCATGTACCCATTAACAGCTGTGCTCTAAATCCTATTAAACACTGGTGACGTGATTTGAAACTTGCTTTTCATAGAGGATTTTTCACGGCATCATGCTGTGGGATTGTTTCTGTTAATCAGTAACAAACAATATAAACCTTAATGTAGAAACAAGTCTGAAGAAAATATGTTCAGGTCTTCAAAAAACTCAAATTTTTCTTTGTAAAATATCTTTAAGATCATATTTCACTTCACTGCTGCTTAACGATTAAAAGCTACTTTCAAAAGACACCGATGTTTTTGGTTTTAACCTGATAAAACTGTAATTATTTCACAGCTGATTTATGAATAATTGAGGTTTTTGCAAAGGCTGTAAATTTCCCTTTTTTGTGGTTTTCACAGGAATCCTCATTTCTGAACCATCAACCTGTTGATCTCATACATTGTTTGGCTTTTCTATTTACTGAAGAACTAGCTTTTGGATTTGTGTCCTACTTTTGGATTCACATGTCCAATTATCTGAAAATGTGGATAATTTGGGGGAGAATTTGAGCCTAATTACCAAAATAATTTAGTAGAGCAGCAGGAAACTGCAGATTCAGTAGTCCTCCCTGAGGGCAACAACTGTTACTCCACTAGAAAAAAAATACACACACTCACACACACGGCAATCCATTTTGGTTTCCCTTTATGGCCAAAAAGATAAACATGTGGTATTTCCGTTTTTAGGATCACTCAGCTATCAGAGCTCCCAAAGAGCATAATATTCCTTAAAAGGATGGTGGATATGAAATGACAAACACCCAAGGAGCTAAATAAGATGCTGTCATCGGGACAACTGCTCTGTATATAAAGACTCCTTAGTCACCAATAAACCGTTTCCGATAATAGAGGAGAAAAACAAGATAAAGCCCCACCTCCTGACAGAGATGGAGGAAGGCGGCATGGACTCCCTCGTGGTTCTCTCTGGCCGAGGCCTCGAAGTAAACGCCTCCTGCGATCAGAGATATGGCTCAGATCAGACCAGCTCTCATCATCCTGGTAATAGTCAGAATGCCTTACTGATCAGGCAACATTCCTGGATACAGTTTATCTATTTTAGCAACAAATCTGTTAGTCATTTATTCTGTGCTGTGTATTCCTCAATATTTTCAGAGTGAAATCCCCAGCTGTTGCAGTCAAAACTAACTAATCCATCTAAAAGATGGCAGCAAATGTTATTTACTGTTTTCTTTTTTTTTTAGAAGAGATTATTTCTTCGTCTACTTGGATTATGGTTCAAAATAAAAACAAGAAACAAATAAGCAATTATCAAATGTGAACCATAAAAAATGAGTTTTCAAGATATTTTACTGGAAAACAAAGAGCCTCAACCTTTCAGACATTCAAAGAGGGTCAAAATAAAAAGAATCACCAAAGAAAGACATAGCAGAGCAACACAGACAAAACATTAATATGCATAAGAATATAAATATATATAAATGGTTACCTCTGTGGTTCCCAAAGGAGGGGTGGGCTCATGGTAGGAATAAATTAAATAAACGGCCTTTTGTGAGAGGTATTTTTTTTTATATATATGTTGTTATCAATGTTTTTCTTTTTGCTATGCAGTGAAAGAAATTACACTTTCAACAAACAAAAATTAAAGGGGGCCCCAGCAAGAAAAGGGGTATAAGCTATTACCCAGGGGGGGGAATCCTGATTTTAAAACCACCTCAACCGACTCCTTTAATGCAGACAAGCACCGGCTCTATTTTGAAGATCATTCTGTCCACTTGTATCCGGGATCACTTTGTTTAAGTCGGGATCCATACCTTACGAGTATAGCTGAGGCCAGGAGGTCAGACGGAACGCTAAATCAGGAGTTCTGCCTTCTGGTTCAGCTATGTGCAGGCAGACAAAACCCTGATCTATCTCTTTATTCCTCTTCCTGCTTTTCCTCTGGTTCCGGGTAGCTTTGGTTTGTTGTTACTTAAAGCCATAATTAAACAACTCACCCAATAATCAAAACAGTATTACGGGTCAAGGCATTCACTTTTTTTTCTGTACTTCGCACCTAGTGTAGTAGCTAACGTGTTGCCTTCTTCTGCAGGCACTTGTCGGGCTCGGAGCAGGTCATTCTTGTTGCCAACCTGCAGCAGGGAACAGATTATAGTAGAGATTAGATTACAGGATTAAGGTTAGCAGGTTTGTTGTCTGTTCTGCCTTGAAATAAACACTGTTGCCCTGATAAAAAAACTAAATTGATTTTAAATAAATTCTTTGTATTCACACCTTTTGATTTTTTCTTTCATTTTTTTTTACAGTTTGACACATTACAATCACAAATCTTAATGTATTTGATTAGAAAATTAGGCATTGGAGGAAGGTTAAAGAGAAACAAGCTTTTTGTTTTTCACAGTTAAAAATGTAAACAGTTCTTAGCCTGCCCCATGAGCAGCGATCGACCGATGCAGCTTTTGTAAGGCCGATGCCGACACCAATTATTCACTCGAACTGATCCCTGATATGTGTTGAAAATATTTTTGGGCCGATCCTTGGGCCAATATTTGTTTTTTAATCCTCCATTTTCAAGCTGATGAAATGATAACAAAGTTACACAGGCTTTAAATTTAACAGTTGCAGTGCAAGCACTCCACATGAGCTCAAAGCATTGCTGCTGAATGCAGTTATAAATAGGCCAACGCAAGCCCGTATCAACCCACCCATACAAGAAAAAATGAATAAATAAATGGTCATCTCAGCCAAAAATATTGGCCGACCAAGGTCCATCTCTACCTCTGACTCAAATCGTTTGCTGCAGCTTTAAGATGGTTTATCTTAACCAGATGTGAGCATTTTTGCCTATTAATTTTTGCAGAATAGAGCTAACAGACCAAACTGATGAAGAGTGTGAGAGAACATCGATTTTCAAGTAGACTTACATTTTTAACTTAAACATGATCTGAACTCTTTCATTGTAGCCCAGGTTCTAAAATCTAGTTGTTGCTAGCTGTTGAAACCACGCCCAACAGCCTCTATTTAACCACTTTTGCATTAGACCATCCTGGAGGTTTCTTCCTGTTAAAAGGGAATTTTCCTCTCCACTGTCGCTACATGCATGCTTGGTGTGAGGGATTGCTGTCAAATCAGTCAGTCGATGCAATCAGCTGGTTTACCTTAGATAGAAAACTTTGAACCAGTCTGACTGTGTGATTTGATTGCATTGTCTTTGTGAAGTACCTTGTGTTGTGAACTGGTGCTATAAATATATAATACACTGAACTTATTTTTATTAATTCATCCCGCTTCCATTGGGTTCAGATTGATAGATTTGGATAATTATCAGCTTTCAGATTCTCCCACCTGAGCTCCAAATCCTACAGCTCCTCCAGCGTTATCACTGCTATCCTTCTACTGCTCTGACTGATGGTCTTTAGAGCTTTCAGAGGCCCTCAAAGCTTAGAGTTTTGTTCTAGATATCAGCTCTGCTTCAAGCGTTAATGCTTCACATAATTCTTAATCACCTTTCTACATTTATGAATATGACGTGACAAAAATATAAAAAATATTTAAAAGATCTTGATGCTTTTGAATGTTCGCGCAACGGTCACCAATTCAATCAGATATCTGATGGAAGATCCGCCGACTAAACCATCACAATGAAACCTATTTCTGCAGAAATGTTTTTAGTTTTTTTTTTTTCATGAAAGGACAAAAATCCGTACCAGGATAACCGGGATGTTTCCAGACGGATGTATGCGTCTGATGTGCTGGTAGAGAGGCTGAATGGTTCGATAGCTACTGTTGTCTGTAATGGAGAACACCAGCACATACCCATCTGCCCAGTAGATGGACCTGAAATGTGGAAAAGTACTAAAGGAAATTGGCAGAGAAAATAAATTTGATATTAAAACTCATAATAATATGATTTCAGCCTGACCTGTTAATCTGCTCCTGGCAGTACAGGCCTTCAGCGTCATCCTGCCAAAACACAAAGAACGAAGTGAGCATGAAGGTGGTGGTTTGGCATCTGGCTAATAACCAATAGAAATGGGTAACAATGACAGTGCAGCCATGATTTATTCAACCACACTGCTGTATAGATAGCTCTGTAACTGCTCTTTGAATGGAAACATGGAAATGATTACTATGTGTTCACCAAGTGTTTTGAAGCATTACCTAAAGATCCCAGCTTTTTCATTATGAGCCTTCTTGGCTGACAGAAAGCAGGGCCTCCCTCTCTGCACTCATTAAACTCCCTCTGTTATCAGTCACTTTCTCCATTTTTTTTAAATTCTTTCAGACTTGCTCAGTCTAATTAACCTTCCTGTCAACCAAGCAGGACGCTAAAACCAAATGTTCTTTAATCTTTTACTCAAACTTCCTCATGATTTAAAAAGTCTAGCCCACATTTTTAGAACAAATGCAGCAAAGTTAGTTTTAATATTAAGCTAGAATTTGAAATAACTCGCACTAAATAAAATGTATTCTTTACAGTGATGAAATCCGACTGAACAGAAAGAGTATCTTCCTTCAAGGTAAGTACACACTGTGCTGAGGTATTAGGCCAAGTATCCTGGGGGATCAAAATGAGCATATGTACCCGAACATGTCAAAGTCACTAAACCTGATCTATTATGTGTTCATACAGCTGCTGTTCATTTGTAAAGTAAGCTCATTACAAGTTAAACCACATGTTTCAATAACAGTTGTTCTATCTAGAAACAACATTCCAGAGCAGATCTTTTTCTGTTAGCCGGACAGCCAATCCTGGACACTTAACCCTGGATTTCCTGTTCGTAACCCAGGATTTTTTTGAAAATGCATGGCCTTTTTTGAAAATGCATGGCCTCCTGAGAAGATAAGAGCTTATAAGGCTTTGTGTGAGGCTTATTGGTGCCAGTCGTAAATGCAAGATAGAGGTTGATATTTTGAATTCCAGTGGTTGTAATTGATCTAGTTCACACGATTTAGAAACAAGGTTCTTTAACTGTGGCAACGTATGAAAATCACCGGTGTTACTTCTCGTTAATAGATCTCAGGAGACTTTTTTGTCTCGACCATTTGAGAGGTACTTATAAAGCTAATAAACAAAGATAAAGATAATGTATTCAAGAATTTGGACTTTTGCTTTAAACTGGAACTGACCTGTAAGGGAGAGTAGAATGAAAACAGTCATGTTCCGTTTGCAAGTCAGAAAACCCATGGGATGCTAACAGCTGCAATCGGTCGATTTAAATTACCTTAATGTCCATAATATACTGGCCATCTAAAATCAGTCATATATAAATATATATATATATATCCTCCTTCATGTTTCCAACACGATTTGGGATCAATTTAGAGAGAGAGGTGGGGGAATTTATTAATTTATTGCCAATTTTCAATTCAGCTATTTTTTCCTACTAAGAATATATTTGGCCTCCAACTGATACAGATGGTTTAAACCAAAAGTGCAGGTTCATTGAAATGACCTGGAGGGCAACACAGGGTGTGTCCTGAATCTGGAGCGACACTTCCTCCCCGTCCATGGTGACCTTTCTGGAGTAGAGCGCTCCTGCGGAGACAAAGAGATCCAGTTGGAAGGATAAATCTGAAGGCATGACAGGATCAATCAGGAGAGGATCAGTCGGCAGTGTGAAGGAGTTAAAGGCGCTCAGATGAATATGAAACTCACCTGTGTTTGCTTCATAATCTCCAATGAACCTCTTGGTCAGAAACCTGACAATCAAAGCTGAAATAAAGCACAATCAGTTCATCAGTGATATATGTTATGGGTCGTTTTTGTCTCTCTACGCTCTACTTTTTCCAACAGCTGGTAGAATTTCTCTTCTCCCTGCAACATATTTTCTTCTTTAAGGGTCAAATTTCAGTGAAGGGGAAAAGAACTGGGGCCTATAGTGAATAAGGAGAAAGACGTGCTGGTGAATGATTATCTCCTTCAATCCTTAAGGACTTCCAGAGAAGGTTGGATCCTGCAGTGAGTAACAAAAAGCTCTCCAAACCGTGCACGTCAAAACAAGAACTGCATGTCCAGATGGTTGGGTCCTTACAGAGGATTAGAGACAAATGAGCATGAGTTGGTATTTTTAGCATTGAATCTGTAAGGCTGTGCTTTAAGGGGGGGAAAGTAAAACAGCAAAAACACTGAAAATATACAATATATAAAGTCAAAAACCTGAATGTATTTTTGTATCAATATAGTGTTGCGAAAAAGTATTCATGCCCTTTGAACTATCTTTTATTGGATCACATTGAAAACCAATATGCAGCAATGCATGATCTTTTGTGTTGAAAGGATTTACAAACAAAAAGTTAGATAGTTAGGGCTGAACAATTTTGCAAAATAATCAAAATTGGGATTATTTTTAACCAATATTATAATATTATTTATATTATCCTTCACACCAACACTTTAATGTTTTGCTTCTTCTTGGATGCATGAATCTGTATCCTGCCTTTTTGTATGGTGTATCACTGCTTCCTAAGATGCAGGAGTATATCTTATTCTTCTATACAAAATCGCTTAATCTCAATCAGGTTGAATGGAAATTATTTTTCACCTGTTGCTGCAGATTCTAATTTAGATCATTTAGTTCTGGATTATAACCTCACCATTTAATCCAATGGATATGCTGTAATCTAAACCACTCCAGATTGTGTCCTTTGGCTTGATTTCCTACTAAAGGTTTTCTTCCAGAATTTCTCAATGTTTATCTCCATTCATCTTCATTTCATTTCAACATCAGGTTCCATATCTCTGCTGTGCATCCGCACAGAATGATGCAGCCACCACCCTACACATCATGTAAGGTTTATTAACAGTGGTGCCAATAAACCCAGTTTTCTTGATATTAGTAAATAACTAATTTTAAATTAGTAAATAACTAATTTTATTGTGTCAGAACTCTGCTAAAAGTCAACACGTGTAATAAATACTCATATGCGTAAATCCCAGGTGTGTAAACTACTCTCCATGCACATTTTGAATGTTCTATGAGTACAGATCTAACTCTATGAGGCCCCAAAAATATCGCAATCATGAGTGTATGCTCCTTCTCTTCACTTGTGGTTTGCGTTTTATACAGCAAGGGGTTCTATCTTACTCGCATGTGGACTTGTTTCTGTGTGCTCAGGTCAACTTTTGTCACTTTGAAGGCTTTACCCACCGGACAAAGCAACTTGTCTGTGATTGGCTACTTTTCAGGAAATCCCACCTCTCGAAGCTGTACTTTTCTTCTTCCTATTAGCAAAGCAACTCACGAAAGCGCATTCTATTCACTGGGAAAAAAAAAGACACCTAATCTCGAAATTACGACTTCCTGATCTCATAATTGCGAGATCTTTTCTCATAATTACGAGAAAAGATTAATGACGATACTACTAACTGCACACCCACCAAGTGGTAAATTCATATATATGTCTATGAGTAAATTAAAAATTTGGTTTATTTACAACGGGGGCTTAGTTACATTTTGCCATGTGGTGCCATTACCATGGCAACAAAAATGCTGGCATGGCTGAGATCCATGATGGAGCTGCTGTTATTGTTAAGCTAGCATACAGGTAGCGTAGCTAACAAGGAGATTGGCCAAGCTTGGAAAGTTCAGTTTAGGCATCTGGAACAAAAGTTGCCTTAACTTTACGTCCAGTTGCCTAAACTGAAATTTCCAAGCTTGACCATAACCTGGATGACTGAGAATCTTTACAGATAAGGAGACTGGCAATTGTTGACAAAGAAACAATCACATCTCGTAATCACAAGATCCTGATCTCATAATTACGAGATCTTATGTCATAATTACAAGATTTTTTTCTCATAACTATGAGATCAGGATTTTGTAATTACGACATAAGATGTCTAATTTATTTTTATCCAGTGAATGCAATGCACTTCCATAGCAACTACAGGCTAACCACTTCTCTTCCAGAGTTGGACGCTTGTAAGCAGACTCACCATTAAATACACCATAGTCTGGGTGAATACTCTATTCCGACTGGCCGTGGGGCGTCCGTTAAAACGAGTTTTAAGACACCTACAACAAAAGTTTATAAATATCCTAATAGTTTCTGCTAGCGCAAACGTTAGCTTGAAACTGGATGTCAGTTGATGCTGGTTACCTTGGCAAAGCGTCATTACTAAACTGGGATTTCCTGAATAGTAGCCAACCACGGCTGGGGTGCTTTATCTGGTGGATAACATCATAAAAGTGATTAAAGTTCATGGGAGTGAGCAGAAACAGGTCCACATGCCAGGAGGAGGGTGGAAATCAAACCACACGCACGCAGAGGATAAGCACTCATGTGCGGTTTTCTATTTGCACATGTAGCATGTTAAACATGCATGTGAGGAGTAGTTTATGAGCATTTGTATGAAGTAAAGCTGCTGTAGGAGTATTTATTGCCCGTGTGGACTTTTGGTAGAATCTTGACACCATAATATTAATACAAAAGTGATAAGACAGAGAATGGGGGTTACTGTCATAATAATCATGGCTTAATAGCTCGGATAAAACTTCTTGACTTAAAAACTCAGGCCTCATCTTGTTCTATGTTTCTCTTTTTCCCAAGCTGAAGTCAATAACTGAGCTGTTGCCAGTAACCTTTTCCTTTTCTTTTAAATAGAAAGTAGTTCTGGGTCAGTGCGGACCGGTGGACCAGATGGACTATCCCATCAAGCTTGGTTCTGTTGGAGGTTTGTCCCTATTAAATAGTTCTTTCCCACAATCACTACTTGTCCCTCCTGGAGAAACGGAAGCTGCAAGTCAATGACCTCATCTAATCTGCTTGGCTTCATTATAGAGAAAACTTTTAACCAATTTGAATAACAGATAAACTTGACTGCACTGTGTGATAACCTTCCTTTATTTCCCCCAGAAAATGCCTTCAGATCACATGTATTGTGAAACGGAGTTAAATAAAAAACTAAATTGAATAAAACCAAACTGAATCCACAGATAACAGAGAGATATTTCTCCTAGATGTGTTACAGACAGAACATTCTCTGCTCACTGGACATGCAGTGCAGATTCCTCACTGTTTTCCTGCCTGAGGAGTTTACTTCATCTCGTGTATTACTGTAAACAAACTGTTTTGCTTTCTGAAGAACCACAAACTTATCGGTGTGCTTTGCTTGGATGTTAAGCAATATACACAACACAAATTAGAGCAGAACTGAACAGTGGAAGCAATTAAAAGCAGGGTTAGGTTTATAAAGCTTATCTGACAGCTGTAAACCTACCAAGATGACATGACTGTTCACCTATCCTGACAAGCAGGGCAAGGAGAGCTTCAATCTGATAAAACAGCCAGCAGCTCAATGTTAACACTGGGGAAAGTGCAGAGGTCCCCTGCTCAGGTGGGGCAATCTGTTGACCTTCATGGAACAGCATTAGCTCACACAGCAAAAACATGAAACAAGTTGTACTGTTCGGGGGAAACTAATCATAAATTTTAAGGCTGACATCTATTTTTGAGCTATCAGAAACTGCAGTGTTGGCAATATCATTTGTTATGTATAAAGCTCCCTATTTTCCTTTTTTCTTCATCTGTGCTTTCTGCACTCTGTGACTTTAAGCGATTTGTGTCTGGTAAGAGTCATCTGATTCAGAAACGCTTTGTCCAACTAGCTTCATAACATAAATTTAGAAAATGTGGAAAATATCAGCCAATAATTAGTATTTTTGAATATATTTTTGTAATATATTATGCACCCTTGATGTTTTGTAAGTATGGCTGGAAAATAAGATTAAACATCACCTGAAAGTCAAAGTGAAAGATTGTAGTGGCAGTATTATGCTGTGTGGATGATTCCCTTCAGCCACATTTCATCTCATTCATAATTATGAGCAATTCTTTACTGAGTTTATTTTATTATATCTAATTATTTGGAGATTTATTTTAGTTAAGAGGCTGAAATTAAAGGCCGGATGTCATGTTTAAATAGGGGTGGGTGCATGTGTGTATGTTTGTAGATATGTTTCCTGCGTTATATACTTGGTTGTGTGAAGGCTTGTTTTTAATCTGACATGTATTTGTTTTTATTACTGTGTAAAGCAATTTGTGTTGCCCACTGCAGGAAAAGCACTTTATACTTTATATAAAGTTTGATTTCATTTATGATTCTAAGGTGACAAAAGGGGAAAAGGTTCAACCTTTACGTAAACTTGTATCACGATAAACAAGCTTTCGAATAACATGCATTACATCTTCCTTTTTCTGTTAAAGTTGTTTATACTGAATCAGATTTGTCAGAATTGGAGTGTGTTACTCTAGTCTAGACTTATAAACAGAAAGGATTTTGTTTTGTTAAAAACACAAAAAACTCCCTGAAAGTGTTCAATGATGTCCTCACTGTTAGCAGAAATATGAAATGTTGAAAGTACTTAAATGGTATTTCTATAACTTTTAATTTAATAAATTTAAATTATTTAAAAAACCGTAATTCTTTACATGATGATATTAGTACATTTCCAGACACTTAATATGTTCTTTATTTACCCCACAGCTCATGACTTTATATCAATTACACCCAGTGTTTTTTAATTTTATGTTGAAGAAATCAGTGCTGTTTGTCGCCCTCTATCGTCTATCGATGGTAATACTTTATTTATTTCCCTTTATCGATTTACTTTAAATGTAAAGCTAAAAGTTTTTTTTATTATTATTACATTGATCTAAAATATAGAAACTGTTTAGTCTTTTAAAAACTTCCAGTCACCTTTTCTCCCCTCAAAGCTGAAGACATGTCTGAATACAGTAGACTTTCTTTTGTGTTTTTTTTTTTTTTTTATTGCATCTTAAAACCCTACCGGTTTTCCCGACGTTGCTGGCGCCCAGCACCACGATCTTCACCGTCTTGTTGGGAACACAGTCCAGCAGCGGATACTCCGGGATGGGAACCAGCAGAAAGTTACCAGCCCCGCTGCTGTTCATGTTTCCCGGGGCAGAGTCTCCAGACAGCCGCATTGAGCTCCTCTCTACCCCTCAGCACAGCTCCGATCTTTCTGAGGGAAAATTGCAACCAATCCCTGCGACCTAAGAGGAAATCAGTCCGTGTTAAATCCTTGCAAGGGAAACCAGGTTTGGAAAGAAAAAACAAACTCTTGTTTCCCCTGAAAAAAAAAAGTCAAAGAAAACCAGCTTGAAGTCGATCAGAAAAATTCAGTTTGTCTTTATTCCTAATTATTATAAGACTCCTCGTCAGTTTCATCAAAAGGTTTTTCTAAGAAGGCTGAAAACAGACTTGCAGCTCCTCATAGGATGCATCATTAAACGCGTCAGTGATCCATTTTCATGCCTAAAGAGAAAACGACCCGCAGATTCCAGATGCCTCTAGTTGTGGACTGAGAGCAGAAGGAGTGATGAGAGGGAGGGATGTAGACTTTAATCCGTCCCCTTAAATATTCCCGGGAGATCTGTGGGAATTTGGTCTAACTTCCCAGCCTGGATACATTCACGCTTTAAAAACGATGAGTTTAATCAAATGGCATTGATTTTATTGCAATGAATACAAGAGGATAAAAAACAACATTTTTTAAAAAATATTTTTCAAATTACATTCATTTCTATGGCTTAACCCTAACCGTTATCATCACATACCTGACCCTAAACCCAAACCTAAACTCAATTCACATCTTAGTCCCAAACCTAAGCCCCATCCCAAGAAGAGAACTTCTCCTCAAGGGGACCAGTCATTGCCCCCCAGAAGTACCTATAAGTCCCCAAAATGTAACCGATTTCTGGGATATTTTTCCCACAGGGTAACAAAAACAATGTCTAAGGTGTGTTTGTACTTTTTATGCGATATATTTAGGACTGTTTTTGTTATATTTACTAACCTGAGGACCAACCTGGTCCTAATGTGTCAGACCCCTAGTTTTAACACTAGGAAGTCGGTTTATAGCACTGAACTGCATCCTTTAGAGTAATTTTGCTTTGAATCCAGCTAAATACAAGTAATTTAAAGGTGCAAATCACATGATCTTTTAATAAAACACAACTAATTATTCTAGATGAAAATCTGTGATAGAAAAACCCGTTTCCATTTTACCTGTTTTGTTGTTTTTTTTTAAATTAGGAGAAATATAAGTTGTTTCATAAGTCCGTTTCATAAGTCATAAATGGAGGCATAGTGACACGACCCCACACTGTCACATCACATCTAATGCACCCTCTACTGGCCTGCTTTTCCTGTTAAAATCTAGCCTGAACAAAGACACTAGAATAAATATCAAGTTAAATGTGATTTTTAAGTTTGGATGTGAAAAAACTTCAAACCTGAAAGAAATATTTTCTAGATTTTCAGCAGCTTGATTAAGCATTTGGAGTTTTCGATATTGGCAATGGGGCTCTCTACATTAGTGCCCTAACCCAAATTTCTGGAAAAAAAACAGACAGAACATATTAAATACACAATAAACAAGTTAATAGCCTTATATTACGGTATTTACATTAAAAAACATTAGTTTTTTCACAACCTATGTTATGTAACAAATACACTACAGACTTTGAAGGCATCAAAACTCCACCATAAGTCAGGAAATTTCTTTTAAAATGTTGCTGAAAGTAAACAAGAGCAAGTAGAAGTAAAACTGTTTAGAATAACTGAATAAAACTTAAAAAATTAAAACTCTATGTGTTATTGAAATAAATATATTAAAATATGACTCTTAAGTGAAAAGCTATTTATAAAACTGGGGGAATAACTTCGATTGTTATTGGCTAAAACACAAATCAGTAATGGTCTAAATTCGTCCTGGTAAATGCTGAACCAAGAGGCTCTTCTGCGGCAATACTTAACAACCTCAACTAGTTTCCCACCGTCCACTCTAAAGTGCGATAGAAATAAAACAGCACCTAAAACGGAAACATTTTGTTTACATTTTCAAAATAAAAGAGCTGAGATATTAGCTTTTGAGATTTATTGTTCGCTAAATAATGAAAAAAAAAGATAACCGAGCAATAGGTAAAGTTTATAATGATTTTATAATAAAAACAGCTTGGAAAATTCAGTTTATTCAACTGGACGTGAAGTTTTCTAGAAGACGTTTGGTCTTCACATCCAGTTGTCTAAACTGAACTTTCCAAGCTTGACCAATAGCTGGATGACTGAGAATCTTCACAGATACTGTATATTAAAAACAAAACAATTGACTAATTATAATCAACAATTGATACAAAAAGGTACTGTTAAAACATTAAAGATATTTTGATACAGATTTTAAAACTCACATTTTATCTTATTCATTGTGTTGTTTTTGAATGGCACACAAACTGAACAAATACAATGACAGGAAATCCTCTGAAATTCTGATATAAGCTAAAATGTTGCATGCAGAGCACATAACTAACTCCTATTCTTAACAGGGGTCACGTTTTCTCAGTTGACTGTACATATCTAAAAGAATCTGAATTTAGTTAAAGGACAATGTGACTATTATTTTTGTATCATCTGATGCTTATGTGACCTCTTTGCCGATGCCTCCCTGGACAACTAATCATACAGCCTGTAATAAAAAGAAAATACGCTACAGGATGTCCAATCAATTGTGAATATAAAAACATACTATTCCCTCTTTGGATGTGAACCAATTACAGTAATAATTTAATGTCAGTAAATATACACTGTTCACAAAATGGTGCTAAGGGAAAGAACAAAACATGCTGGGACCAACACATTAAACTTCTTTTCAATTCCTTTCAATTAATAATAATAAT
Organism: Jordanella pulchra; assembly: GCA_034780135.1. Lineage (NCBI taxonomy): Eukaryota > Metazoa > Chordata > Actinopteri > Cyprinodontiformes > Cyprinodontidae > Jordanella > Jordanella pulchra. Next base: position 15,353 of record JAUZNJ010044987.1, on the reverse strand, counting down.
AACTATGATTATTTATTGTAAGACATTTATAAAATATCACAACAAGCTCGAAGAAAGCAAAATATATTTGCTGCTGATTTGTTTTTTGTTTTAGGGTTTTCCGTGTTTAATATTATTTTGAAAGGTCTTACCGGAAATTGTCGCTGTCACTCCGCTGTGCTTTACTCTGACAGCGCTGATAGGGGCAGTAGGCAGGCTCGACTCGCCCTCCCGGAACTCTGCAGCCGCAGCGGCTCTAATCATTTTAACATCGGGGTTCGGTCCAACATGGCGGCGCACGGATGGAAATACTGATGACAGTCCGAAAGATCGCCTCGATTTGTACGATGGTAAGGAGGTCCGAGCAGGTTGTTAGGCCGGGACCACTAGCTGTCCGGTCTGCTGAGCCCTGGTCTCATGCTTGTAGTTATCCGTCCTGTTCCTGCTGCTAGCCTGTTTGTTAGCCTCACGGAACAACATGATGAAAACACAGTGTTCCCAGAAAGTTGTTCGGGTCAGTTCAGGTCTCCGAACCCCGAAACGCGCTGTTGTGTGGAGACTGAACTGGGTCATTATTTTCACACAGGGCGTGTGTGAGAAATAGTGAGCGGCTTCATCCTGCTTGTGGTTTAGTAAGACTTGAGTAAACGGTCGGGAAACGGTTAGCTTAGCCTGCTAGCCTTTGGAGTTCTTATCTGGGATAAAGTTGCTGTCAGATATAAATGAAACTTTTTCGTCCCTGTTTTCACAGCTGCGCATTTTCTCTTAATAGCAGAAATATATAAGAGACGCAATGGAAAAACTGAGCTGTAGAGGATGTTAGCACTTCAAAGCGGCTGACACTGCTGTGAGTTTAGATGTGAAAAATTAGGCATGATGACACATGATACTGATAGACCCTGAATGATTCAGCTAAACCCCTAATAGTTTGCTAACACAAAGCCGTCATCATTTCAGGGAAAGTAAAGGCAATTAACTAAAAACAGGTGTTCTAAAACACCATAGAGGGCTCATGTGTTGTTAAAAAAGCACATTCCTCAAAGACACAAATCCTCCTCTGCTTCCATTTTTTAGAGTTAGGCCTTTTCAAATACTCTGAAATATTGATATTTAAGGAAACTCCTTAAACTTTCCATCATTGTAAACCTTTTAAAGTGCACCTGTTGCTGCCAGCTACCTGTCAGCTGGCTGAAAACTATCGATTTTACCTCTTATATGAGACAAATAGATAAAAGATAGATTTTTTTTTTATTATTGGATGTATATGTGTATAATATACATATATATTGGTGTTAGATTTCAGGGAATGTCAACCTTGATTTCGTAGCATCTTGGAATAACAAGAAAAGGTAAAATAAAAGTCTATACTAGGATTTAGTGGATTGTTTTTAAACAGGCTTGTCAAAAATATTAATACTCAACTGCTGCGTTCTGATACAATGCTAATTTGGCCTGGTATCAATGCTAAATATGAGCATAGTTTTCATATTTTTGCTATTGCTAAATTTAGATTTCTAGGTTACTTGCACATTAATGGAATAATACCACTAACAACCTTCAAATGTTGTCAAATTGTCTATCATGACAACCCGCTATTTAAAACAGCTATTCGTTATAACATAATAATTTTATGACCATATCTATAGAATTTACTGTGTAGATTTGGAAACGTTTGTAGTTTTAAAGTAAGCTTGAAATTCAAGTAATAAAGCTATAATATGTGGATATTAGCAGGTCAATTAGTGGCGCTATCTGCTCAGGTAGCCAGCTGCAGATGCTTTTTTTTTCTCCAAGACGAGCTGCTCTAGGTTCACCAACTTGTGGTTTTAAAGCATTACCTTGATGCCAGATTGTAGTTTTTAATTAATAATTACTTTCCTTTTAGCAAAAAAAATAAAAAGTTGCTACAATCACCACCGTGTTTGATCGGTGTTAAGCTGCTGACTGCAGGCTGGCTATTTAAACAGATAGCCTGACTAATTCCCAATATGAGCGTGTTTATTCTTGTGTCACACTGTTATAAGCAGAACTAAATCAAAACATTGTATAAAATTGTCCAAAAAAGAGGAATTTGGATTTGATATTGATATTTTTTTTATATGTAGACTTCAATGTTTTGATTTATTAATCATTTTCTAGTAAATAGTTTTCCAGGCTGATGCTGTTCTGCTGTCAGTTCCTTTTTTTTTTTTTTTAGACACGCTGATATCAGTTCTCCACTTTTTAACACGATTATCTGCACTTCATTTGCATTTTAAGTCATCGCTGTTTGTGAAAAACCCCATAAAGGCTGGATTTCTCTGCACTGTAGTCAAAAGGAAAGGCTAAGAGTTTTTTTGGGGGGGCGGGGTTTCAGCCACCTGTCCAGCAGTGTGCAGTGAGGCGGCGTCGTACACGTAATCGGTTTAATGCAGCTTTTAAAATCATAAAAAATAAAACAAACTTCTATCCTGGTTTGTGTTTAAAAGAAAAAAAAAAAAGTCCCTCTATGCTCAGCTGCTGCGGGTGAAGTGTTAAACTGCTTCTGTCACGCTTCAGACTGTTTTAAACATTGCTGAGCAGCCTGTCGCAAGCCTGTGTGGCATTAATAGTTGGCTGTTTAGTGAAAAGGCATTAGTGTTTAAAAAAAAAACCCAACAGTTTAAGCTTTTCAGTGCCTTTAAGCCTGTGGTTAATATAAGATTTTCCTGCATGCATTTTTCCTAAAAGAAACCTTTAAAGGTGAAGCTCTTTGATGCTTCTGTTCACTTCCATTTCTAACCTTTTGCATAAAGTGATTCATTGCCAGGCTGTCACTTTAAACCACTAATGTTGGTGTTAATAATTAATGTCTTTATGCGTTTTTTCTGCTCCTTTTTTAACCAAGCTGTTCCACCCTTTTTTTTTTTTTTTTTTTTTTTTCTTAGCCTCTTAAACGTCGGAGAGTTTTGTTTTTGTTTTTTTTTTTTGGTCTGATTTGCAGCCCAGTCGCTGTTTGTTAGATTTAAAAAAAAAAAACAGCCCAGTTTGTGTTTTGTTGTTTTTTTTCTTTCTGTTTTTTACATGGACATCAAGGTGACGACGAGCGTGACCGCTGTAGTTTTTCAGCTCCCGAGGGGAGAAGCTGCATCATCGCTGCTCCCATCAAAATGCATTTTTTTCCCGAATCATTTATAAAGACGTTTCTCTTGTTATACGATGCATTTAGAGATGTTTCTGTTATATAATCTATATGACTTTAAAGGGTCATTAAAGGTTCATTTATAAACCTCTGAACTAAAAACAACACCCCCCTCGATACAAATGATATAAAGTGGGTTTTTTTTGTCTGATACGTTTGAAATCTCTTTAGTGAAATAAAATAAACTTTTAACCACTAAACTGTTTTTATTTCAAATTTCATTTTCAAATCAGGGACGTATGTTTACATTGTTGAGTAAAAGCAGCTTGGTATTGAAGAATGGAGGGTTTTGTTTTTTTTTTGTTCAACTTCTTTAAGGTGCAGTGTTTATGTCACTACTGCCACATAGTTTAGGTTGATGAGAGACTTTCTGGAGCATTTGAGTCGCTTTTAGCCACAATGGAAACGTTACAGGTCAAAGGTGAAGCGACGATAACATTTGACCAGAGCTGCTCTGTTTATGTAAGATTAGTTTGAAATATTTCATGTTATTTCCAAGGATTGATTATAATCCCCTTCGGGTAGTTTAGTAAAGCTGCAGACTTTACCTTTCTGGTTGTGCAAAGGTTGTTTTTATTTGTATTTTTTTAATTTCCCCTTTGAGTTAAAGAGAGTTTTTACTGAAAAAAATCTTTAAAATAGCCTTTTTATTTGATCCTTTACGACTAAAACACTGTTTAATGACATCTCAGTAGTTCAGCGGATGCATCTATAAGCCTTTAGCCTATTTTCCTTAATTTACTTCGGGATGGAAGTTCCCGCGCTGTTCGGCGGATGTGACGTCAAGTGCGTCCATTTTAAATGGGTCCGACCTAGCTAACAATGGAAACGTTAATATTCAGAAGCAACAAACATCCTTCTCAACTCGGACACCAATGAAAACTCAGGGTGAGGTGAAAGAAGGGAAGAAAAAAAAGGTCGAGTATGAACATGAGCTACGTGGAAAAGCAGAAAGGTGCTGCAGTTCTGTGTTTTGGCCACAGGGGGCAGCATCATTAGAAAACTCCCTAATGCCTCTTTAAGTGGAACGATGGTTGTAGCATGAATGGGGCTTACTGGTCAGATTTGATCCGACCACTTTTGGTGGCAAATGAAACACTGGGTGGAAATGATTGTTGATGAACGGGACCGTCGATGTTTACAGCTGTTTTCCATTGGAGATTACATGTTGTTTTCAAGTTCCTCCATGCAAATGGATACTAGATATAGAAATCATGTTCTCTTGCAGGATTTAGGCTTTTTTTGTCTTTTGTTAGGCAAAAACTAAATAACAGTTTAAATATTTGATCACAGTTTTATTTATTCATCCTGAAATGATTTTAAATGTACGGAAGAAATAAAATTCGAGTTAAGAAAAAGAGGATATGTGGCAGTAAAAACGCCCTCAATGAAAGAATAGTTCTGTGGTTCCAACAAAACGGGGAACAAACAAAACTGTGCTTTTTTTTATGGAGAACTTGTGGATTTAAGGATTTCAAACTCATCCCGATTTATTAAAGAAACAAAATCTCAGTAAAACATTAATTCTGTGTTGTTTTTTTTTCTTTCTTTTTTTTTTTTTTTCTCCAGGGCGCCAATGCCTCTGCCTTGGAAAAGGAGATCGGACCAGAACAGTTTCCTGTTAATGAACACTACTTTGGATTAGTCAATGTAAGTTTATCTGAATGCGGCTCACTACAAACACAGCGAGCTTTCATATGTACAAGTATTTGTTCACGCAGTGACAGTTGGGCTTCGTTTGGGTTAAATAGATGCTAATAAAACCCTATTTTCCTGCCTCCATTGATTTTTTTTTTTGTTTGTTTGTTTGTTTGTTTTTTTTCCTCTCATCCAGTTTGGAAACACCTGCTATTGTAACTCGGTGCTCCAGGCTCTCTATTTCTGTCGGCCGTTCAGAGAGAAGGTCCTGGCATATAAGGTGAGTGTTTAATAGAAAACTAGCGAGCCTCATGATTACCTCAAAGCTGTTAGCAGTCAGCCACAAATCACTGATGTCAGAAGGTTTTATGTCGAATCTTCTAAACCGCTGTCAAAATAGCAGCAGGTGAAACGGAAACGGGCTTGGACGAAAGAGACTCTTTGCTTCAATTGAAGTTATTCCTGTTTTACATTTTTGATAGGAAAGGGTATGAGAAATGAAATAGAAGAATTACCATCCATTCTAAACTAGCATAGATTAATATTGATCATAAAATGATGGTGTTAAAAAAATACAATGGAATAAAGTAGGGATTTTTATTTTTGAGAGTTTTATCTACATTATGTTTTTCTTTTGCTTCTGAATTACTTATAAGTGCTCTGATGAAAACATCATGGATTGATTTTATTTCACTTTACAACAGTCAGTCAATATGACTTGGTTTTGATCCTTAGCTGACTTTATTGTTAGCTTTAGCATAGGAAGCTAAAAACGGTATTTAAAATGTACGTTTAGTTCAAAGCTGTGAGCTGCAGATGGTAATGCTGGTTAATTTTGTTGATTATATTACAGTGATGTCAGCAAACATTGTACAGCCATCCAAACAAATTAATATTGTATCAGGATAAAAGTGGCGATTCACACACCTGCTTAGAATGTGTTAAACTCCTAGTAAAATATCTTTTACTCTTCTGCATTATCGCCACCTGTTGGCCTGGAGTGTGAAAGCGTAGCTGCAGAATGCTGAAGGCAAACCAGCCTAATAATACATATATGAAAGCAATTTTTAACACTTTTTACCTTTTTTAAAACAAATGAATACATAACAAATTAGTTGTTTTTTTTATCTTGAAAATTAGTTTCTGCTTTAATTAAGACTCACTGTATAGATTTAGCTGGTCTATTTGGTGATTATAGCAGCATTATATTGGGAAAAAATGAATTACAAAATCTTACAGCAGTGGTATACTGTATAAATATTGTATGTTAAATGATCAAAAAACTGTATTGTGGTCATTTAAATGTGGAAACGGCTGTTTATTATCAAGAAATATGTGCTGAAACACTAAGTCAGTTGTTTAAAGCACAGAAAACAATTGTAAAAAAAAAAAAAGGGAAACACTGATAGTAATAATTCTGCAGGTAGGATGTTAGAAAAGTGTTAAATTGTTATGTTAATGGATTTGAAATGTTTTTAAAACCAGTTTAAAATAAAAGAAGCTTTAATTGAATTCATGAAGCTTTAAAGCAAACAAGACTTGCTGAGGTGTAAATGACCCAAAGACAAGAAACATGAAACCCCTCCTAAAGAATAGATTTACTGTTTGATAAACTCATAACCGGAGGATCTTGTCTCCTGCTGGTCTTTTCAGGTGCAGCCTCGGCGGAAGGAGTCCCTCCTCACCTGCCTGGCCGACCTCTTCAACAGCATCGCCACCCAGAAGAAGAAAGTCGGCGTCATCCCTCCCAAGAAATTCATTTCCCGGCTAAGGAAGGAAAACGGTAGGGGGTTAAAGACGCAGAGCGAATTCTTGCCTTTCCTTTGGAGAACAATATTCATGGAACAGATGCAATGCGCAGCTGATGCCGGAGCGTAAGGCTTCCTGTAGTCTCACTGCGAAGCATTTAGCACCAAGTCTTTAGAACAAAGTCAATGAAACAAACTTCCTTTCATGGTGGAGCCGTCCAGCTGAGACTGTTGATGGAAGCAGCCGGCTTGGAGAAAGCAGGGAGACGAGGAGACGGATATCAGCTGAGAGGTTAATCACCCAGCTGAGGAAGCAATATTGTCGGTTTAATTATGGAGCAGGAGGCTAATGAAAGGAATGAGACGCGTTGCCAGAAACGCACTGATTTCATCCGCTTGTCTCCTAAACTTCACTGTTGATTAAAGTTCTTTAAGTTATTAGAGACATAAAATCTGTTAAAACTCAGTTTCAACATCTCTCCCTCTCAGAGTTGTTTGACAACTACATGCAGCAGGACGCCCACGAATTCCTCAACTACCTCCTCAACACTATCGCAGACCTCCTCCAGGAGGAGAAGGGCCAGGAGCGCCAGCAGAACGGAAAACTAGTGCAGAACGGGAGTGGAGGAGGAGGAGACGGAGGAGGAGATAGCGAAGGTGGAAAGGAGACGCAGCAGACTTGGGTCCACGAAATCTTCCAGGGAACGCTGACCAACGAGACGCGCTGCCTTAACTGCGAAGCTGTGAGTAGCGGCACAGAGTTAGCCTTCGCCGCTCGCATAAAGAGGGGCCTGGGTGTTTAAAAAAAAAAAAAAAAAAAAGGAGGACGAACGTTTTGCTAAAGTCAGACTTGTTTGGTCGGCGATTCACCCGTCCTCTGCTTCCCCACGATATGTTGCAGGTGAGCAGTAAAGATGAGGACTTCCTGGATCTGTCGGTGGATGTGGAGCAGAACACTTCAATCACGCACTGCCTCAGGTTCTCCTGCTTTTATCTGCTAAACTTTACCAAATAAAGCAATAAATCCTGGAACAAATTTTCATTTCAAGCTTTTATTTACGTGGGTTTGAACTCAACAGGGGCTTCAGCAACACAGAGACGTTGTGCAGCGAGTATAAATACTACTGCGAGCAATGCCGCAGCAAACAGGAAGCCCAGAAAAGGTAGGTGACATCATCATTTCTAGCAGCTGTTTTCCTATTTCTTACATTTATACTTGCACACATACATCTGGGAAAACATTCGAGAAAACATCAATCTTATTTCAGATCAAATCATTAAGGAGCAGCTCTGCCTTCTTGTTTCATACCTGCAGTTCAATAATGATAGGAAAAAATGTCAAGCATGCACTAGATGTGGCGCAAAAGGCTGGAAAATGCAGCTCAATCTCACAAGTCATGTGATCTTTCTGAGCTCCTGCAGAGCTGCTGTTTCTCTCTAGTCTGTAGCAGAGAACATAGTTGGTTATACTTTGCTCCATTAGAGATCACCCCTGCAACCACATCTTAACATCACCATAGCAGCCGGTCAGGCCCTTCCTGTTGTATTCGGAGAACTTAATCTGAGCTGCCCCGCTGACTTCTCTTTATGTAACATTTTTAGCTTTCTGTGGTTAGAAGCTGTTTGGTGCATCTTCTCAAATGCTGCTGCGTGTATTTTTATACCTGACTGCCTGCGAAGTGCACCAAGTGACTCCTATTAGAGAGGGGGGGCTATCAGCAGAGACTGCACTTTGCATGAGAGGAAGAATATTTGTAGTGCAGCTGAAGAAGGGGGGGGGGGGTTCTTACTTTGGGTTGTTCTGTAACGGTGGTAGCTTCATTATATTTACATCTGAAAGGTTTAGTGTTGAACAGATCGCTCTCAAAGACTTCCAGGTTTCAGGTTCTTCTTAATACTTAATGTTTTGCTTTTATTCAAAAAAGTCTTCACCTGCTTAGTTCTTTTTTTAATAAAACTGTAAAACACTCTGCAAAATCACACTAGTAGTTACACACCAGGAATGTGACATTCTTTTTATTTTTTTCGTATAGTGACTTTTGTGCATAAATGAAAACACCTCCTTTTTACCAACAGAATGAGGGTAAAAAAGCTGCCAATGATCCTCGCCCTTCACCTGAAGAGGTTTAAGTACATGGACCAGCTGCACCGCTACACCAAGCTGTCCTATCGGGTCGTCTTCCCTCTGGAGCTCCGGCTTTTCAATACGTCGGGAGACGCCACCAACCCAGACCGCATGTACGACCTGGTCGCCGTTGTGGTACACTGTGGCAGGTAGGTTTTACATCAGAGTGGACTCAGCTTGAAGGAATATTGTAATGTTTTCATTAAGGTGTGATTTTCTTCTTTATATAGAAAATAGAAGTGCAGCGTTTCATAAATGTTACCTGCCTTTCCCATCGAGTGGTTGTGTTTATTTACATAAGAAGCAGACATTAAATAATGAAATTAACGTCACAACTTCAGAACAAAGACTAATTTGTTTTGGAATTGATATTTAAAACGAGCTGAAGGATTTTGCTAAAAATCTAAATTGCGATCATTTTCAACCTACTATGCGATGGTGATTTTATCTGTTTACCCTTGCACTAAACACAAGCTTTTAGTTTTTTGTTACTTTGAAAACTTACTTAAAAATTGCTGACTTCTAATTCCATGCAGGCTAGCTGGAAATTTTTCTTTCCTTTTTCATGGGAGCAAAACCACTTTAAATACAAAAACCACCACCTAAAAGGCTGGAGTGAGCAAAAAAATGTGTCGTAGTCTTGTTTAATAGAACTTCACCAAAACTAATTGCCTCTGTGATTTGAAAATAGCGATTTGTTAAATTGCGATTGTATTGATTAATTGCCCAGCCCTATTTGAACCCCACTTTAGCAACTTGTATGAGTTAAACTCGTAGCATTATGTTTTGGTTTTACTCTTGGAGATTATTGATCCTTACTTTAACATCAAGATTTTTTTTTTTAATCACTGTGTTTTTATTGAAGTACATTCTCAGTACATTCTTAACCTTGACAGAGATGGAGCACATTTTAATAAAATTAATTAAATAATCTGGACTATCATTGCATGTTTTGAAATACAATCAAGGAAAGGCCCCCATGTTTCTTCAAATTTACCAGTTGAGTGTCGAAGAGAGCATCTAATTCTTTCCAGTTACAAACTTGACATCAGGTCACATAACCACTGCTTGTGAGTTGGAGGAGCGGCACCCTTCCATCTGGTCAGAACTGTGCGCCTCGCTAACAGTGAGCAAAGTGCCAAGGCTTGCTGTTTAGAGGCTGGTAAAGAGGGTCAGGTGTCACCACCACTCCGGCCAAACCAGACATCGTACGGAAGACATCTGTCCAGAACTGACCAAGAGCGGGGCAGGACCAGTACATATGAACCAATGTGGCTACGGCAGTTTTGCATTTGCCGCAATATGGGGGGACTTCTGGACAGAAACAAGACAGTTTGCTTTTGGAAAGATGGGTTCTATGTACAATTTTAAACTGAATGAGACAGTGGCATGCACAAAGAGATGTTGTATTCACCAGTTAAAGTATAGAGTCCCATGTCTCATCCAGTATGGTCATATTCAGGTCTTCTTCCCATGAAGTTTTAAGTTTAGGCGAGGAGGTCTCGTTCATACTCAACATTTTATTATAAAGACACGAAACCAAGCCTTTATGAGTCGGGTTCAAGGACAGGACAGAGACATTGAGCCTGATAAATGAGACTGAATAAAGTGTCTGGTTTGCAAATATCTAAAAAATGGGATTTAGGTAGACCATATTTATTGCTAAGTTCCTCAAAGGATGCCAAATTCTTCTCTATGAAAATGTCCCTAAAATGAGTAAGTAACTGTGCCACTATAGGAACACCCCATCCTGAACAGATGGTTTAAAAAAATGATTAAGAGGGAGAAATTGTGGAGTTTAAAGTATTTCATAAACTGGCCCCGTATTTTCAGCCAGCATTTCACTACGGGGTTTAATATAGGGTTAGATGAAGAGAGTGGAAGTGGGGAACAAAGCACAGCCAGGATGGATATATTTTTACCACTGCGTAGCTCCATAGCCATACAGTCAGGACAACCACCCAGGTTATGATAAAAGTACCAAAACACTAAACATCTAAGGTTAGCAGCCCAATAATAAAATCAGAAGTTGGGGAAGGCAACCACCCCCCGCTGTTTAGGCTTTTGGAGTTGTAATTTATTGAGCCTTGGGCGTTTGCCCTACCAGATGAAAGACAAAAAAGTTGTGTCCAGATCATTAAAAAAGTATTGGGAATAAAAATAGGTAATGCCTGAAAGAGGTATAAAAATTTAGGTAGTATATTTGTTTTGATTGAGTTAATATGTCCTACAAGAGACATGGAAAAGGGCGTCCACTTTGTGAGGGATCCCTTCACTTGGTTCAACAGTTGAATCAAATTCTCTTTGAACAAGTTTTTATATTGTCTTGTCACTGTGATACCAAAGTATGTGATTTTTTTTCTCTTTTAATTCTAAATGGGAGATTAGCCAAATCTGACATATTAACTTTATTACCTATGGGGAAAAGCTCACTCTTGGTAAGGTTCAGCTTATATCCAGAAATCTGACCAAATTGGCTAAATATATTGAGAGCAATAGGCAGTGAGGTTGATGGTTTGGAAATAAAAAGTAAAAGGTCATCTGCATAAAGAGACACTTTATGTTCCATGTCATTCCTCCAAATGCTGGATATCTCTTTACTGAAGTGCGACGGCGAGGGGCTCCATGGCCAGATCAAAAAGCAGGGGGCTAAGAGGACAACCCTGACGGGTGCCTCTTTGTAATTTAAAAGGTTTTGAGGTCTGAAAGTTGATACGAACCGTGGCAGACGGTTGCTGGTATAATAGTTTGACCCATGAAATGAAGTTTCCTCCAAAGCCAAGGACAGCTAAAAGATAGTCAAACTCAACCCGGTCAAAGGCTTTTTTCAGCGTCCAAAGAGACAACACACTCAACCGAATCATTGGCACCGGAATAAACGATATTAAGCAACCTTCTGACATTAAAATACGAGTGCCGACCTTTAATGAAACCTGTTTGGTCTTTTGAAATAACTGATGGTAAAACAGTTTCAGGTCTACGTGAAAGAATTTTGGCCAAAATTTTGACATCTGTATTTAGGAGAGAGATAGGTCTGTATGAAGTGCATTCCAGTTGTTCCTTGCCCTTTTTAGAAATTAGTGTGATACAAGCTTCATAAAATGATTGAGGGAGGGATCCGTGTTTAAAACAATCAGTAAGGGTGGAGCTGAGCTGCACAGAGAGCAAGTCTGAGAGTTGTTTAAACAATTCTGAAGGGAGACCATCAGTCTGCCAAAATCTGGGCATTTGCCAGATTGCATTGAGGCTATTGTTAGGGAGACTTCTGCCTGGGAAATACATTCATCTAATCTGTTCTTAAGTTCTGGTGAAATTACAGGGATATGAAGTTTAGCTAGAAAATCATCAGTCATGTTAGAATTGGTTTGTGATTGTGAGCTGTGGAGCTCCTCATAAAAGTCTCTAAATGCATCATTAATTTGACCATGGTCTGTGACTATACTGCCATCTTGTTTTCGAATTCTAGAAATAGTTTACTTTGCCCTAGAACCCTTTAGCATGGTGGCTAATAATTTATCAGGTTTTCCACCATGCACATAAAATTCGGATTTATTATGTAAAAGCAGGCGTTCAGCTGAGTGTGTTGTCAGTAGATCAAGCCTTGTTTTAAGTTCAGCACGCCTTTTGAACAGGTTGGGACATTGATTCAGAGCATATTTTACATCAGCCTCTTTGATTTGTTGAATTAGGTAGTTCTGTTCATAGGTGGACTGTTTTTTAATTTTTGCTGAATAGGCAATAATCTGGCCTCTGATGTAGGCCTTGAAGGCATCCCATACCACAATGCTGGAGGTCTCACGGGAAGAGTTAGTAACAAAAAAGAAACGTATCTCATCTTGAATAAACTTTACAAAGTTTTCATCCGACATCAGGGTTGAATTAAAACGCCATGGTCCAGTTCTTAGGGGGAAGTGAGGAAGGGACAGGGATATTGTGAGTGGGGCGTGGTCTGAGATAACTATGCTTTGATAGTCACAAGAACGTATCTGCTGCAGCCATTTAGTATCTGTAATAAAATAATCGATTCTCGAATAAGTTTTGTGTGAGTGTGAGAAGTATGAATACATCACAAAGCCACACATCACAAAGCCTGTACTCGGGACAGAAAGGTTCGGATGACTGATGCAGACTTGCTTATGACATTACTTTTAAGGAATGAGCGGTCCAAAGCTGGGTCCAGCCAACAGTTGAAATCACCCCCTAGGACCAGAGAGTATTTATTGAGGTCAGGTAGAGAAGAAAATTGTTGTTTAAAAAAAAAATTCTCATCATCCGTATTAGGAGCGTAGACATTGACCAGAGTGACCAGGGTGCCATACAGTTTTCCACTCACTATAATAAACCTGGCATGTTTATCAGCCACCACATTATCAGCCTCAAACTGAGTATTCTGACTAATCAGTATGGAAACCCCTCGTGCCTTAACCTGAAAGTGGGAGTAGAAACATTGTCCTCTCCAGCATGTCAGGAGACGACTACTGTCTGAGCTCCTGATGTGAGTCTCCTGTAGAAACAGCACATCTGTATTAAATCGTTTATTATGGGATAAAACCTTCCTTCTCTTTACCGGGTGGTTTAAGCCTTTGACATTCCAACTTAGAAATTTTAAATGCTGACTCATATAATTTCAGAATTTGTGTGTTACCTTACTTTGATAGGTGTGGTAGCAGTATGGCAGGCAGAGATTGAAACAAAAGAGGTGAAAAAAAGAAATAAAAAAATTACAGTACCCTGCGAGACCCCTGGTCGTGACCTTAACCTTCCTCCAAACATCCCCCCAAACATAAACAGCTGCCAATTAAAAAAACAACAATGTGACAGGAAGCTCTTCAAACTTAACATTCTCAGGAAACCAAACTTCCAGTAACTAAAAACCTTGGAATCAGAAAATCTAAGCTACATATAGCAAACTGACCACCCCTCCCAGAGATCATGGAGTAGGTGTAAACCCCCCACAGTAATATAAATTTTAGAAGCATAACTCACTAGCCTCCATGAACACTTTAGAAAAATGGCAATGAAATAAGATTTAAGTCAACCACAGGAAATGGTGTGGAAAGAGGCTACAGACACTGTTAGGCAGAACAAACAAGTGTTAACGTAGCTATCCTTCCATTTATAAGGTCCAGTACCAACCAGAAGGATGGCTAGAATTAGTCTATTGATCGTATGGTAATATGACAACAGGCTATATTTACAGTACCTACTGCGCCTGGGGAAAAGCATCCCTCCTGTGTTTCTGGAGTAAGCCTTTGGTAATGTTGCTCCTTTATTGATCTTCCTGTGGTTTTGGAAGCTTCTTGATGAACTGTTGAGCCTCTTCCACCAAACCGATTAATTTTTTTTGGCACAGCTGGATTGCGTTATGCGAAGATGAGCTGGGAAGAGAAGAGCCGGCTTCAAGCCCCGCTTATAGAGCTCCGACATGATGTCCTTATACTCTGAACGTTGGGCCAGGACGTCTGGACTGTAGTCCTCCACAATATGAAGAGACGCACCTTTGTAGTCGAGCTTTCCTCTCCTCCTTGCTTCCCGGATGATGAGGTCTTTGGTCAGGTATCGATGCAGGCGGAGAATCACCGGGCGAGGTGGATGTCCTGCGGGTCGTTTAGCTGCCAGAGAGCGGTGTGCTCTATCAAGCTCTGGTGGGGTCGGGAGAACCTCTTTCCCAAATAGTTTGCAGTGAAGGTTGGAGAAAAAGTTAGTAGGGCGCCCAGTTTCAGTGTCTTCGGGCAGACCAAGAATGTGGATGTTCCATCGTCTGCTGCGGCTTTACAAGTCAGTCACTTTATCTTTTAGCTTAGCATTGTCTTCACGGAGAGCAGCACACAAGTCTTCAAGGCTAGCCACTCGCTGACCCAGATCTTCTGTTGCGAGCTCTGAGGAGATTCGCTCTGCCTGTTCCTCCAGGGCCTGCCGCACCTGGTCTAACTTGGAGCTAAGCATGTTGGCAGAGGACTTGAACTCAGATTTCAGATCCTCCCCATGTTGCTGAAGCAGTGCGGTGATGGCCTCTAGCGTTAAGATAACATCCTCCTTCTTCATTCCTTTCGCGTTCTCGCTGGCCATTATGAGTGGATAGCTAATCGAAAACGCTTGCCGTTTTTGTATTGATAGGTGGCGTAGAATTAGCTCTGTGTGGGGTGGAATTGGTTAAAAAGGCTGGATTTTACCGGAGCACTTCATTGCTACATCTACCCTGTCCACATGGTAAACCGGAAGTCAACATCAAGATTTTTAATAAACTGTAACTTTGAATGAAAGAGCTTTGACCCATCAGAAAGACATAGCAGAGTAGCCTTCCTGTTATCCACTTGAAGTCTTGCTCTCTCCCGCAGCCTGAAAACACTGCAGGCGACTTGATAAATTTTTTTCCTCCTCTTTCTATTTTCCCTTAGTAAGAGTGAAACTATCTTAGGTGGAATTTTCTTGACTTAGTAACAGCTTTTACAGTAAAGTAGCGCTGTGCGATAGGACGACATCAGATTCTGAAGGATTAGAAAGTGTTGAAGATGCACCAAAGTGCGAAGATCATGGGATCGTTTAGGTAACATTCTGTCAGTTGCAGTTCTATGCTGATCGACCACATATTACATAGTCAACCCGACTGAGAAATCTTAGCGAATAACTAGGCCTGTCGCGATAAACGATAAATCAATTAATCGCACAATAAATAAAAACTATCGACGTCATTTAATTTATC
>JAUZNJ010044986.1:42129-60740 GCA_034780135.1 Jordanella pulchra | reverse complement strand
TCTATCTATCTATCTATCTATCTATCTATCTATCTATCTATCTATCTATCTGTCTGTCTGTCTGTCTGTCTGTCTGTTAGATTTCTAATGGTTTTTGTTTAAATCTCTTCTTGTAATGTAAAAAAAAAACATTTTCTTTCCTAGATATCATAAAATTAGATTAGTCATCAACATCTTAATATGTTTACCAAGCAATAACATTTTAATGGGATGTCTTATTCAAATGCCTCATGTATGAGCTTATATCAGCTAAGGATATGTGAAAACACCCCTCCTCCCAACTCTTACCTAATGTTGAAAAGTGTGAGCTAGGGATCTCCCCCCCGAGTGTTCAATTAATCAAGACTTCAGTATGGGGACCTGCCAATACACCACATTCAGTGGGTGGAGTGAAGCTCAGTGTGCCTGTAAGTTCAGGTCAGGCTCTGCTGCAGCCAGATCAATGTTGTATCAGTCATGATCAGGTTTTGCATTTTCTGTGAGGTTGTGGGTTAAAAGAAACCTGGTTTTCCCAGGACCATCTGCCACTGGGTGAGAACTGTGTCCTCCTGCCACTAAACACGCACCCATCCCCGCTGACCCCAGAAGTGTCCGAAAGACTGGCCTGAATTGTATGTGTGACCTTTTCACTGACCCCCAAGAAGGGACTTTAGGGCCACGATAAGGGAGGTTGTGGGAAACAATAGCACTGTGGCTCTATAGCTGAATCTTGCACGTTTTGTGCAATTGCTTCTAGAAAAAGAGCACATCCATTTTATACACAGTAAAACATTGGGTATTCAAAATGTAGAGTCAACCTATTTTACTCTAAACAGAGTATTTACATTTATACTGAGTGGAAACTTGCTCAAGTATTGGAGTTAATAGTAAGTAAAAAGTTTGACAGTGTAACTTTTACTCTATATGGTCCCGATTACCTGACAGTCTCTGAGAGGGTTTCCTTATTTGGACACTAAAATGAGTAAAATTTACTCTTAAAAAGTTGACTCTGGCTATACTGTCAATTTTAAACTAATTTGAAGCAGGAATAAATGTTATCTGAAAAAGTTATATTTAACTCTTTAGGTGTTAAAGCAACCCTTTTTTTTAACGGCGCAGCAGCTTAAAGCTCTGCAGAGTCACAAAAAGCATTAATGATAGACAGTGTTTAATATGAAGCGATATCTGTTCAAAGGTGGTCAGTTGAAACAAACAAAAAGAGTAAACCTCTAAAAATGTGATGAACAACACATAAATATATGTGTTGTGCAATGATGGACCGTTGCTACAACCTACTAGCCAGTGTGGGTGGAAGTTATGAGACCCACAAGACGACAACATGCCTGGACTCCCTCTGCTGGTTCAATTTAGCATCAAGTAAATCAATCTGCAACAATACTTATTATATTTAACAAGGAGGCTATGGAGGATGAGACATAATATCACTGCAACTGTTTCAGATTATAAAAAAAGAAAATTAACAGGCATGTGTCAGACAATATTCTTCCCCCCAAAAACTTAGATTTTTGCTACTGTTCTGTTTTTTTTTTTCATTTGTGGATATTTTTATGATTCATTGAAGCCTGTAAATGGTTTTGCAATACTTTTCACAGACTAATATCAAGAGATTTGATCTGTTCACAAGTTTCTTTAGAATGGAGACCTGAGGCTGAGGGTGGTAAGTAAAACTTTTAAAGCTTCCCTGATAAAAAAAACCAAAAAACTAATTACAGTTAATTTAGCTCATCGGACTAGAACAGGACAGTTACCTTTATGCATAAAATAGTTTAGACAAGGGCCAGTTTGGTTTGCTTAACACATGAAATCATTTTCTAACAGATCATTTCACATATCTGGCAAAGAAAGAAATGCGTTAATCGCAATAAAAGCAAAACCAAAATCAATCAATAATGGGTTGAATACGTTTTTATATTTTTTTACAGCTTTTTATCAAAATATTTAAGCCTTTATGTTTAATTTTCAGCATGCATCTCAGGCACCAATTCGTACTTCCTGAAACTGTTTGCAGTTAAATCATAGAAATAAAAACAACAAATCTTAAAATATGAATTCAGTTTATGCTAATGGGGAATGAATGTGCACCTTTTTTTTCATTATTCATGACTATTCATGACTGCCTCCTGATATAAAAAAAAAAAAAAACATGTAGAAAAAAAGAAAAGAACTCATAGATCTTGATTTCAGGTTTTTATGTGTTTATTATGCAAACAATCTTATTCAGTCTGTAGAGGTGGCATAGGTAGTTCAAATTAAAGATAAACTAATCCGACACTTTTTAAACTGCATACAGTATTGCTGTAATGCACCTCGGTAAAATACATAAAACCTGATAAAACAGAAAGGGGTTGTTGTTGCTAGTGGTTGATGATAGACAAATTCATGATATGATAACACATTTACAATCTATCTACATGAAACAGATGAAGGCCTTCGTGTTTCTCTTTAGAATGAATGTGAAAGAAGAAGAGAAAGTGCTTGTTTTAAGCAAGGTTCACATGTAAACATTCAAACATGTGCACATGAAGCAAAGGATTGTGGGTTATATAGACAGTCTGCAGGCAACAGTTTGGCAAAGATTCTGTTTAGAAGTAAGACTCGTCAATATCAACAAAGTGCTTAACTTTAAAAAAAAAAAAAAAAAAAGCGGGAGTAAGAAAATGTTGAAGGCCACATTATCTCCCACCTCACTGGTCTGTAAACATGGCAGTTAGTGTAAACACATTTCACCAGTCAGAAAATGTTAAAACTACTGCCCAAGTACAGGCGTTTCACACAAAGGTATTGCAAATTAGTTCTCACTTTGACAATAAACAATATATGTACAAAAAAAGAAAAGAAATATTGAAGATACACTCTCAAAAATAGAGCACAGAGCTGCAATCAGAAACCCTACCGAGTTTCAGAAGAAACAATGATATCTCAAGATAGAAATCCTGTAAAATTATCTAACATTTTAAGGCCAGCTTGCTCAGGTTTATGACAAGCTACCACCCAGAGATAAAAGATGAATTTACATAGATTATTTCGATGCAATCAGAGTTTCAACCACAATGTTTACAGGATGTTAAAACCACATGTAGAAGGCAAAGTTATATTTGCATGTATAATATATATATTTAAGCAACATGTGAGCAACTCGAAAATGAAGAGATGCTTCGCTTACACCAATATATACAAAGTGCATAGTATTTGAGCACAATTCAACACTGCATGCAGTCACGTCTTGTCTTCTGTGGACTACACAGATACGATATAGGTACAGAACACGTACTGAAGCTTTCTACTGGTCCAAGAATCGGTACATCGCTACACATTCAGATTAAATGATGTCGCTCAAATGTGTATGTAACTATATTTGCTATAGATGGCGTTCAGGTCCATGCATCCACCCTTCTGAAATACTGGAATGAAAAACGTAGTATGCAGAAAATAAACGATCCTATGAAACTTTTCTTTTCCCTATGAAAAGACCAGGAAGTCATGTAGGAAAGAAAAGAAGCAATTCAAAAGAGGATTTTCAAAATAAAGCATTTATAAACAAAGAAAAACTCTCCACAAGTACAGATTTCCCTCTGATAGGAGAGAAAATGTGAATGTTTGATTCATTTCTGTGATTTCCCATGTATTTTTACAGTCAGCTCCATTTCCTAAAGCTGGATGCTTATATTATTCCAAATATTCCCTACCTTATATCTTCATTGAGCACGGGGTGAATTTATGGCTCATCTCCAAGATCACATTCACAGTATTTATGCATATAAGCTAACAGAAAATCAACTTTTTCTAAATCATCAGAGCATTTAAGCAGAACAAATCAAAGTAAGTACATAAACCTCTGAGCGACTCCGAAAAAAAAAAAAAAAAAAAAAAAGATTTGTAAACTTTTAAAAAGGTGCAGATATAGAAATATCTGTCACCTTTTTCCCCTCCTGTGTGCTCCAACAGTGGACCAAGAGAGTCCACTGTCCATCTGGTTTTTCTTCATTCGTCACACAACTGGCAGGCTCAGATCTTCGTCGGATTCACTCTGACTGTAGCAATGTCTGCTCCCCTCATCCAGACATGCACTTCAATCAACCCCATCAAAGCCTTGTGCGTTCTCAATAGCGATGTTAAGCTTCTCCCTCAACTCTTCGAAGGACTCGTAAGGTGGAAGGTCAAGGCGGTTGAAGCTTTATGAGAAGGAAGGAAAATAATCAGGGATTTTGAAACACATCTATATTTGTCCAGCAAACATTTAAACTCATTCTTTACAAGGAGGATAACCCACTGAAGGTCAGTTGCTCACTCAGTGTTAAGAAAAGCATATGGGAAAATTAGTGGAAGGAAAAACTGCTTGAAATGCGTTAAAAAGCAAAACATTTCCCATTTCCTAAGCTGAGAAGCCATGATATGATATTGCAGTGCACTGTTCTGTAAAGCAGTATGGGACCTTTGACTGGGTCTTGGCAATAAATGACTCTGTACAAGAAGTTTTTCTCAGACATTAATCAATCTTTTTTACTGCATGTTATTGTTTGTATGTGGTGGGGGGGGTCCTGTAAATCAGCTAGCAGTAATCAGAATGGATATATCTACCAATATAGTTCAAGTCCCTAACCAGTGCTGGTTTTAGAGCCAATTCTTAACCAGCAATAAAAAACAACAGTTTGGTTTTTCACAAGCAGAGAATCAGCTCAAAGTCCCATCATCATATCATTATAACCAATAAATGTTTGATCCTCTTATCTGCTTTGTCTCTTAAAGTTCTTTGTGCAGGATAACTTTACAAGAGTTAGGTGTATTTGTCTTAGTGTTGCTGCCAACAGATGCCTTAATGAAAGCTTACATGGCCTTCTATAAAATTAGAATACTTTTTTTACCGTGTTTTAAACACGGTACTAAATTAAAAGTTCTGTCTATGGGAGGTTCTGATAACTATACAACTATAAAATAATTTTTGTTTATGGGAACTAGGGCACTGGCAAGCTACAAATAAAGTAAATTAATCAGAGAGAGAGAGTTCAAACATTAGGATTGGACAAATAAACAGTGTGGTTTATTCTGGGAGAGCTACATTGAACTGTTAACATTGTCACCATGACAAGACCAGGATAACAAAATGAGTAAAGGACAGCAGAAGGAGAAAGGCTTAAGAGGACCTCCATGCAAAAATGGTCCAATCAGCTAAAAAAAACACTTAAAACATTAAAAGATTCCAGAAAACCTGTTTTGGGGTAAAATCCTCTACAGTTAGAGACTCTGTATAAGTAGTTTACAAAAGCCGGATAGACTTTTAATCTAAACAATATATTTTATTTTAGAGAAGTCAAGTGCTCACCATGTGTGGGCTCTGGGAAGTTTATCACTTGTGCCCCATTGCTCAATGGTAAACAGCTGTGGTCCGTTAGACCCTGAAAAATAAAGCAAGAAAAACAAAACTTATAAAAAATAAAAAAAATCCATTCAATTCAGAAATGAACAAAAACTAAATAAAATCACCTAACCAACCTTCAGCAAAAGAGAAATATGCTAAGGATTTTAAGGTAAAACCTTTCTTTAAATAAAATGTTAATTCTTAAGTGAAACACGGGGCATGTAATTATTTTTTTCTCACCATAGAGCTCAGCAAATCCATTCATTGGGACTCTGGATGTTCCCGTCACAAACTGTAAGAGTCGGATTCTCTTCTCTGCATCCATCAGCAGCACAGTCTACACCATGCAAAACAATAAACCACAATATGAGGGTGACTAAACTAATTCAAAGTGTTTTGCCTTATAGTCAAACTGAATGGAGCCTGTGCTACTGTATAGAACTCAGCAGAAGGTAAGAAAAACTGTCTTACTTTCCAAAACCACTGGATAACTATGTGGTCACCACAGTAGCCGCCCTTGTATTTAGTGTTCTGCCTCCAGTCGTTCACATCCACATCTCCAAGGCCACACATGAGCAGCTGTGGAAATAAATGAAGGCATGCAGATTAAAATTCATGCTTCCTGAAAAATGAATTCAATCATTTCCCATGTGATAAACAAAACGCTCACCTCAAGCTCATTCTCATCAAAGATCCTGATCAGATCTTTTGGTATTAGCTCAAAGAATCCCTGAAACACAAATGAAGGGTCTTTAATTCTCTATTCGTTTCAATAACTTTACCACCTTAGGAAAAAAAAAAAAAAAAACCAAAAAACGAATTTACATCTTTGAAAGCAGTCATCTGTTTCCGGATTCTGTTCACAAATCTCCACTGCATCACCAGGCTGCCAAACACAAACAGAACATTATTTTAGAGTCCCAGCTAAGCTCTAGACAGATAATCTAGTTGAGTGTTGCTGTTCTTTACTCGATGTACTCCTTCTTGTTTTCATTGGTGACGACAATCTCAGAGCCATCTGCTTTTAGGTCATGCTGGTGAGTCTGTAAAGAAGGCAGCAGGTTGATGTTTATTATTCACCGTGAGCCACGTCTCATATTAAATATCTGTGGAAAGACGTGTGAAATGTCCGGCATACCTCTCCAAACAGCTCCTCGTCAATGGTGAACCTCAGGTCCAGGTCTTCTGGGTCGTTCTCCAAAATCCACTTTAGGGAGTTAAAGTACTCGCTGTCCTAAATTATATTAAAAAAAAAATGCAGATTAAAGTCAGCTAAAATCTTCCAGATGATTCTCAATGTCTAAATCCTCAATAAATTAATTGACACTCACAACAGACTCCATGTCCTGCAGCGTGATGGGCTTCTGCAGCATCATTTTGTAGAAAGGCCGGATGAAGAAAGCTTAAAGAGAAAGATTAAACAAAAATCCCCTAATGTTATTAAAGCGCTAGAAGTTTTTTTTTATTCAAAGTTTCACTTTGAAGTACCTACCATCAAGGAGTTTGCCATGAAACACTGCCATGCCAGCCACCCGACCAATAAACTTAAAGTAAGTCAGGTGGTCTTCATTACACAAACCAGAGTTGGGGTTAATCTGCAGTGTGTAGTTGTCTCTGAAAGATATCAGGAAAACAAAACTCAGATTTGTCACTAAAATAAAACAAATACTCAGTTTTAGTACTAATGCATGTTTTATTGTGCAGCAGTGTATGATGTCATAGTAAGACTTCACTATGATGCTCGTCTCAAGTAATATGAGGCAGCAGGTGTTACAGAGGACCTTCTGTAAAAATGACAGCGATCCCTCACACTAAGCAAGCATGTAGCAACAGTGGAGATGAAAAACTCCCTTTTAACAGGAAGAAACCTCCAGCAGAACCAGGCTTAGTGTGAGCGGCCATCTGCCGAGGCCGACTGGGCTCAAGGAGACAGAAACAGAAAACGAACACAGAAGCACTGATCTATAAATACTTTCTATATAATAAAGGCAACTATAAAGTAGCTCCTCAGAAACAGTTAAGATGAGGAGCTCTAAGCAGTCTTCATGTATAAAAAATATCAAATATATTTTCTCACTATCAGCCTATCACAAAAGTCACTGTCATTTCCAGGTTTTAACACCAGCTGACAAAAACAGTCCCTCTGTGGTTTTGGAAGCTAATAGAGAGCAGCTTGGAGACACAGATTGAGAAAATCCTTCATCACAGAACCAAAAATATGCCGTTCTGTTGCCTAACAACAATCTTTGGCCCAGTTAGCGCTAGTGGTTAACGAGATACGTGCCAAATGCTCTGTATTGACCTGAGAAAGCATCTAATATATCACAATTGAAGCTAATACTTGGGTCAAAATGTATTGGTTGTCACTTTAGAGTAAAAATCAGAAATTCTGCTGCATATTAGAGCACATAAAGTATTCACTTATATTTTAAGTCTTTTATACAAAGGATTTATGACACCAAGTTGGCTTAAAAACAAAAATAACTGTAAATAAGATGTTATTTTTAAGGTCAAAAACATTTGAAATAGTTCAGATTATCTTTCATTTTTAGACACTTCAGCTTCAGGCTTCAGCTGATGAAGTAAGTTGATGATCATTTCATTTTCAAGGCGCAATAACTCCCATAATTTTATTGTTCGTTCAACGGGTTATATTTTTGATAGAATTCAATAAAATGGGCTTATTTTCATTTTTCTTTTACTCTGCTATCTTGACTCAACCACCTGGAAGAGGGAAAAGCAGATTTTCAATGAGATCTTTCTGATTAAATAAAGGAAAAAAAACTGAATACGAAAGTTAATGTTTTAACTCTTTTAAAGAGTGAAGTAAGATGAAATCAGGGTATTTTTTAGAGTACCAGATTTTAAACTTACGTAGCAGAATACTCAAACAGGCCATAGTACGGGTTGAACATCTCCTTGGACATGAGGAAGAACCACTCTCTGGCCACACCACCATAATCCAGACCCTTTTCTCCCTCAAACTCCACCCAGAGTCGAGCTTTCAGGAGTTCTGGCCTCTTCACTCCGAGGATGCGTCTGTAGGAGTCCTCCAGCACAGAGTTACGCTTCAGCTTCAGCTCAAAGCGGTTTGGGATGTCAGACTTTAAGGAACACAAACAGGGATCAGATGTTATACGAAAGGATCAAATTTACACCTCAAACCTGTTGTTGTTACCGTCTGGTGAGACTCACCGGTTTGATCAGCTTCTTTTTGAAATAGTCATATTTCTGTTTGTAGTCTCGAGAGTAAGGCACAGCCTGGAATAAATCATCAGCATTAAGACAAACAGCTCTTCTGATTGTTTTCAACTTTTGCGATTCTGTAATCATTTATTTTCTGTACTCACTGGACCAGTTATAGCAGAGTTCTGTAATCGTGGATCTTCCCACTGTGTGGTCTTGGTGTCTATTAAATATAATACACTTTTAAATATCGGTAAAAATATATTAAATACTAAACTATTCCAGTTTGTAATTTGTAAAAGCATACGGACTGTGATCAATGTAGAATATCCTCCCATCACTGTGGACTCTTTCCTCCCAACCAGGCTGGAAACAAAAACATGTTACATGACCTCATATCTATCAAATATCCAATGACATAAGAATATACTCATAAGAAAGCAGCCATGTTGTTATGGACTGTAAATGAAGGGCTTACTGGTAGAGGGCCCAGATCAGTTGGGTCAAGTGAGCCGGTCCTTCTCATGTGCACAGGAACCTTCAGCCTTGGATCTACCTGTTCAGACAATCACAAACAAGTAGAGGAAACATTCAAATAAATGTGCTGTCTAAAACCGGCATGGTCAGTGACACACACGGTAATAAAAAGCTGCTTTTCAACAAATTCTTTTTTGTTGGCTTATTTTACAGCCTTCATGTTTTTTTTCCACAAAATCTGTAGGAATCTTTGTTTAAAAAACAAAAACAAAACAAAAAATAAAACAAAATGACAGTTTTTGATTATAAAATAACAGTTAGAGCTCTGGTTGGCTTAATGCTTACCCAGGTGGTCGTCTTTGTGTTATGATCGATAAAAAAGGGCCTTCCATTTGGGGCGCTGCGCACCTCCCATCCCTGGGGTAAGGAGCCAGTCTCTGGTGTGGTGGCCTCCGGAGTCGGCCTGGACTGAGACGACTCTCCGGGTCTGACAGGCGGCTGGGATGGAGAGCTGGAGTTCTGAGGCGGAGCTGATGCAGTCGGTGCTGCTGCTGTAGCCTCTGGAGGAACCTATCCAACAAAATAACATCAACCCAAAGATAAAGTTTAAGGTTCTGGAAATACTCACTTACCAGAAAATAATAAACAGCAGTTTGTTTTTTTCTTTTTTTCTTGTGAACATAAACAGCATTTTACAGTTTTTTTCCATATAATGAAGTCAGAGCAAAATCTTTGTTTCAAATTTAAGGTCTTGCATATTAATGCACTTTGGATTACCTTTTGTTTGCAATGCATCAATAATTTATTGGTCTCTAAAATGTCCGCACTAAAACTAAAAAAAAGTGGAGTGCATCACCCCAGTCCTAAAGTTGCTACTCTGGTTCCCCAAATCTGTGAGAGGAAACTTTAAAATACTTGTACTAGTTTAGAAACCAATGAATGGTTTATCACCACTGGATTCTAACTCATGTCTATCCTTTTACTGAACCATTCCTACACCTTCGTTCTGTCATTATTTGCAGCTGTATTTGTTAGAACAGATTTCTAATCATCATTGTCGGAAGAGAGCAAACTAATTTTCCATTTGAGCAAATTGTTGAAACCACTGCTTTTATACAGGAAACCACTCTTCTTAATCTATTCAGTGCATTTAGTCAGCAGTGCTCAGCTGCTACATGTCATCCTAAAACCTTTACATACATTTTTTGTATTCTGTTAAATCAATGATAATAGATATCTGCTGTTATTAATGAGATTTCCTTTACTCAAGTCAGTAAATCTCACAGTGACCGTGCTGCTCTGTAAAGGACTAAACTATATTAACTCATAGCACCAATATTAGAGGGTTGTTTCACTGTCCATTTGCTATGGACAAAACTATGTATCAGAACAGAGAACAAATAAGGAAGCTGCGTACCTGAAAAACAGGTCGCACCCATGTGGTGCTTCGGGTGTTGTGGTTGATATAGTAGCGTCTTCCTTTTTTGTCACGCTTCTCCTCCCAGCCTGGAGGCAATGGAGCTGATTTTGGAGGCGACTGTTCAACAGAACAAACATGTAAAAACACTGGTCAGAAGTACCTTCCCATTGAGTTCACTTATTCAGAACCCAGCAGTGAAATATGGAACAGCTACTTTGAAAATGAAGGCAGATTGGAAGCTCTAGTGGTTCAATGTGTGATGAAGTTAAACTAAATGAATAAATATGATGAAGTGGGAATTACTCACCACAGGACTTACGGCAAGTTCCTCTCTTGCTGAAGTCTGAGCACTTTCTCTGAGGCTGGAATGGTTTGAATGACTTGTGTGATTCTGGAGCAGAAGAAATAAAACGCTTCATTGGTTCAGTTGCATCAATTTATAACCTCCCTCACTCACTCAGTGAAAGCAGGTGGCTTGCATTTAACCATTTATGAATTTCGGTCAGAGGAATCTCACCCTTCACTGACAAGTACTCACATTCTGGGAACTACGGTGTTCTCTAGCCGAGGGTCGTGAGGCGCGATGGTTGCTGCTCTCGTTACTGAGAGACGAGAAGGCTGGAGGCTCATGGGATGAGGGTGAAGTGAGATGATGGTTTCTGGGATACGAAGCAGATTCATCCACTGTAATGATCTCCCAGCTCTGAAACATAAGAGACACAAAGACTCTAAGGTTAAGAGGCAAGTGAAGTATAATTAAAGGTGGTTTACAGGGAAATCAAGAAGTAGAAGCATAAATAATGACTTTAAAAACAAGTGTGCATTAAGAGTAACAGAAATATTAATCATCAGAAATATTTATTCTATTAACTAACTAATAATTTATAAAAGTGGGGTTATAAGTTATATCTTTGTAATTAAGCAGAAAGCTTCAATAAACTGATATCATTTAGAGGAACAGTTTCAGTACACTTCAGACTCTCGGGGACTTCAGAGTTCAACTACATGTGGCCTTTATTTCAATCGCTGTGGTTCTGGAAACATTGAGTGAACAGATCTTTGGTGAACTGAGAGAATCACACACAGCGAGTACAAAAGTTCAAAGGGGTTTAGGTTCAAAATATGTTAGTGTGTCACAGACACACAGAAAGGATTTCCATCGACGTTCTTTAACACACAGGAGGTCGGTGCAGAGACCCAGGCATTGCTATGCTCTGATCCATTTCCCTGGTGTTGACCGGTACTCTGGGAGCAACATACTGAATGAGCTACAGGTGACATTCATATTACCAATAGCTGAAAATATCACCATGTAACTGTTTTCATTTCTCAGTAGAAAAAGCTTTTCTATGTCAGCTTGGGGCATTAGGGTAGAGGTGGCTGCTGCATCACATACTGTCATACCTCAGAGTCCAGTTAACCTAACAGTGAGATTTTTGCAGCTGTTTTCTGACGGCCGGGGGGAAGCCAGAAAGAACTCATGCAAGCACGGATAGAGCATGCTAACTAACTGAGGAAAGACCCTCAGGATTTGAACTAATGACCTTCTGGCTGTAGGGCAACAAAGGATGTTTAAAATTCCTCCATATTCTATGTCTTTTAGCTCGATCAACCACTAGTCATTAACCCTGCTTTTGTAGAATCAAAAACAATGAACCATGCAATCATTTTTTTTCCATCACAGGATCATAGTCAAGTGATCAACACAAAAAATCTTTGTTTACCAATAACATAAACAAGACAAAAAGGGATTTAACACCTCATTATTATCTGACCTAGGGTAAACATACAGGTACAGAAGTGACTTGAGAATGGAGCCTCGAGCCATTTTCAAACATTTTCTTTTTTAAGTTTCAGCAACGTAAAAAGATTTTATATTCTTGCAGGCAAGTGACCTGGGCAGCACAACGCAGATTTCAAATATTTTGGTCATTTATTTTGATTTCTTACTTAGCCTGAGAGGAAAAAAAAAAAAAAAAAGACTAAAATTGTTTAATTTTGTTCCAAATTTAAACAATAAAATAGACACTTGAGACAACAATAACAAAAAGGTTTCCTACCTTAGTACCTGCTTAAAACAGGCACATTTTTTTCATTAGAAGGAATGTTTCAGATCTGATCAATTTGAAGATTAAGTCCCTTCTTTTCCTTGTTTGTTCTGTTTTTAAAGTCTCAAAGCAAATATCTGATGTGCATAGTTTTAACCACGTTAGACCAGGTTGTCATTATTATTTGCTTGGCATCAAGCAGGTAATGGAACACTGTTTTAATAGTGTCAAAGGTCAAGGTGGGAGGATTACAACCTATACTACTTGAAGTATAGTCAGAATTAGCTTTGGGGCTTTTTGCACATCTACAGATACACATGGAGGCCAAAATACACCTTTAAAGCTGCTGTAAGGTTTAAGTAGTTGTCGGACATCTAAACATATATCTAATCAAATTCCACTAAAAAGAGACCAAGAGACATATGAATGAAAGCTTTTGTGTTACTTTTAAGCCCAGGTCCAAAGGCTGCTCCATGGATCAAGATGAAGAGCTTAGGCTGAAAGGTTTGGTTTGAGATTGAAAATGGTGGAGCCATCATAAACCAGAGAGAGTTATTCAATTAGTTTGTAAACTTCTACTGCATTAAACGGCTGTCGTATAACTAATAATATAATAAATAATACCCCAGGAAAATTCAGCCTTGTCCTCTGGTGATATTATTATGAATAAAGCTTTGGGATGGTCAGCATTGTTTATATCTCTGTAACCTTATTCAAAATGTAGCCTAACCTAGTTAACAAACCTTTTTAATATTTATTATGGCTCTAATCATCTTTGAGTGAAGTTTCAGTGTCTGTCAAACCACACAAGCCTTCTTATATTGCATCATAGTCCTGAAGAATGAATTTACCCATAAAAAAAAATATCAAACAAGCGACTTCTGCCAGAGAGTAGGACAGAACAGAAAACAGAACCGGGTTACCTCTGGAGACTCATGTGGGATGGTGGTCTCATCATGGTCTGAGATCTGTCTACGCGTATTTAAGGCATGTTCCACATCAACATTATTGTTCTGCGGTCGGTGACTTTCCCCATTGCTTTCCCTTTGTATAAAACACACACAAACACATGTTGGATCTATTCTATTAGGAACGACTTGGAGGAAATGATGTTACTCAGGAAGACTCGGAGGGTTTCCTACTGTATTGTGGGTCTGTGCCACTGCATGGTTCTGGTCACATGGTTAACGTAGAAGATTCTTCCGAGGTTGTCCTGCCGCTCCTCCCAGCCAGGAGGCAGAGGAGGCAGCAGCTGGCTCTGTCTGGGACCTGAAGTGTCCTGACCCAGGAGCTCCCAGCCAGGCTACACACCAACACAGAAAAACAGAGAGAACAAAGAGAAACACAAACTATTGCATATTTGACAAGTGGAATAAAATGATATTTATGTTCAAACATGTTTCATTTTGACAAATAAAATCTAAAAACAGTGCAGAGTGCATTTGTAATCAGGTCCCATTAGACAATACTTTGTAGAAACCCCTTTATTACACTACATTATAGCTGCTAGTCTTTAGGGGTACATCTCTATTTTTGTAAAACACTGGATTAATAAAGTCTGGCTAGTTCCTTGCAATTGAATTTAGCTCTATGGGTAAAAGGTTCATTCTTAAATATAGATATGCTGTCTTTAACCTTTATATTGTTTTAAACTCCAGCCATCCTTCCATGTGTAGTAAAGCTGTGATCAGCTTTACCCTTCCTGCTGAAGAAAGTTGTCCCCTAAGCATGATGCTGCATAGAAACAGCAATATAGCAAAAGCCAACTCAGGGTGGCAGTTTTCCAACCATTGTTTATTACATTTTGGTTTAAACGGACCAGACACCCTTCTTCCATGTTTCCATTGTTCTTTTTATTATTCATTTAACCTACAGATAACATGGTTTAATTAACTACATATTTACAAATCTAGATATATATAGAAATTCAAATGTATGCTCTCAAAGTAAATGCTAATAAGATTAGATATTGTCTTATAATAGTTTTTTCCTCCTCAGGAGGAGAATCCCAGCAGAGACGAATCCAACATGATACAATCTGTAAAGGCTTAACTTACGTCTGTCTCCTCGGTCTGATCTGCTGATTCCTCCTCTGAGCCTGAGTTCTTTGGCAAGTAGGTCATTTTAAGGCGCAGATGACCTTTGACTCTGGATTTATGACTAAGTAGAAAGAAAAAAAAATGCTTGCATGTAGCCAAAAAATTTCTAACTGAATGTTTAAAGGCAACACAAAACCATCATGAAATGCAGACCTTCGTGGATGGAGCAGAAAATCCTTGAATGTGTATGGCCTTTCTGAGTTAGGATTTTCTGTCTGAAGGAAACAGAACAAAACAAACCAAAGTAAAGTAAAGCTTAACATGGCATTATAACACCATTATTTTTCCAGACACGGCAATCTGGAATGATAGTGGCATTGCATACTGAAAGCTAATTTGTATTTACAATTAAACATGAGCAGAAATGTGGCATAAACACGTCGACTTTGTTTTCAAAACTATGGAAAAGCGATGTGGAACAGACTCCAGAATAAGGGTGCACATGTTTGTGTTTACGTAGAGAAGTAGGTGAGACCAAGGATGAGTGATCGTACAGTAAAAACAAAACATTGCTGCTTTGTTTGTCTCTTAGAAAAAGACAAAACAAAAGACAAGGTACAGATTCGAGAGCATAGGCATTTGAAGGCAGACAGACTTTTGATTGCTGAGTCCTGATGGCTTATTCTGCTGTATTCAGTTTAGTGATTTTTATTTTTCTGTACATTATGCTTTATTATATACAGTTTTGCTTGAAAGTTTACATACCCTTCCATTAAAGATAAAAAGTGTTGTGCTATTTGAATTACTGGGGTAAATCTATCATTTTCTTTAATGGGAGGGTTTTTAAACTTTGAAGTACAACTTAATCCTTTACAGCTACAGTATATCTCTGTCTTAAACAAGCTGGGGACCCCATTGCCAGATTAAATTCAAGCTTTAACAGGAAAGAGAAGAAACATACTGAATACAGCTGAATCTAAACAGCAGAAATCTTAATTATATGCAACTGGATCATTAACAGGTTCTTTGAAGATCCTAGTGGAACAAAAGTGAATCTATGAGTATCTGGTAACTAATTTATTATTTAAAACA
Organism: Jordanella pulchra; assembly: GCA_034780135.1. NCBI lineage: Eukaryota > Metazoa > Chordata > Actinopteri > Cyprinodontiformes > Cyprinodontidae > Jordanella > Jordanella pulchra. The sequence continues at coordinate 45,122 of JAUZNJ010044986.1, read as the reverse complement.
ATGACGCTAAAAGTCATTTTTTAGAGTTATTCCGCATCTCCTTTGCAGACAAGTTGATGTGGCCAAACCTCCTGTCAGAACAGGACAACACTGAAGCGTTTAGGAATGGATGGTAGGATAGTTTCACAAAAACAGATGTCAGCTCCAGACTGTGGATGTCCTAAATGAAGGCATCTTCATCACATGGAGAAAAACATTCACACCAGTGCGCTGGAAGGACCGACACCAAGCACGTCTAAACCAATATTAAAATAATAAGGTATAACCAAGAGGGGTAGAGTTACTTGTTAAATAATTTTCTATTGGAACCACTTTGGTTGTTGTTTTTTTTGTGATGCCTCCTTGAGTTCAAATCTTGTCTTGAATAATTTCCTAAATCTGAGATCGGCTCATGTTTCTTCTTTTTGTATTTAAAAGCACCTACTTGTTCTGATCCAGTTGTAAAAAACTAATTCTGTTTTGACTTCTAAGATCGATTGATCAGCAGTGAAACTGAAATTAAACCAATTACAGAGATTATTCCACGGCATTAAAAACACAACCTCACCGGTATTTGATTTAAGGGCACATCCACCTGTCCCAGAAAATCATCCCGTGTCTGAAAGAGAGAAACAAGGAGACATACGAGAATGATTAAGACCACCTTGATTTCTTTTAAGCATTTATTTCCTTTAAGAAAAAAAAAAAAAAAAGAGTATATCACACCAAAACTTGATAAAGTTCAGTTTGTAGTCTGTCTAATTTCATCTTCATTTGATACAAAAGCCTTTGGATTTGTTTTTCTGTTACTTTTTCTAAAGTTTTCTTGCTCAAACAACCAATCTCATATAAGTGTCTCACAAATAAAACCATTCACCGCTAAACAGTCACAATCCTTTGACATAATGCTTTACTCTACATGTTTCCACTTCATCTGGCAGGAATGTGTTTATCGGCTCCGGTTAAATAGCTGCTCTGTGTTATTTCAAGAGAGACCGGGATTGAAAATGCTGCAGCCTAAGCCAGGTGCCATGACACAGCCTTAAACACAGGATTTGTTTTTTTACAGGGCGGTTCTGTAGCGTCATAGTTGAGCACAATGGGAGTCCGCCTTGTGTCCAAATTAAAACAATGACAGGTCAAACTGTCAAGTGTTTCTTCCTGCCCAAGGATTAAGAGAAACAGTTGAAGGGAAAGACCGCAGGTTCCTGTGGTGACTAATAAACAAATCCAACTATATGAGTATTTTTTTTAGTGTTCTCATTTCAGATTAGTTATCACTGCACTTACTCATCTCTCACAAGACATGACATTTGCCTAATTTTTTTTATTGCACCAGGGATGGGTCCTTTATTGTGGGGCTTCTTTGACTATTTATTAACCTTTGTTTTGTTTTTTTATTTAAACTTTCCATTTCTAATCAGAAGATAGAACATACGGACACAGAGTTGGAAACATTAGCAGATGAATATTCAAGTCTTTATCAGCACTAGTGTTCACTTTATAATGACCAAGTTTTATTTATCAACAGTCAACTGTCCAACAGATTAACTCATCCAGTGCACCTTTAGGCATGACTCCCACATGAAGTCACAACCTGGGATTTACTGTGTTTTTACAGTGTTTACACTGCTTGTAGCTGCGTATGGAACGTCATGTTTACATTTAAAACGATTACAAGAAAGCGAGTAGTTCCTGAAATACAACAGGAAACAACAAACGTCTCGGTTCTTGGTGTTTGGTGATGAACTGCCACCTTCTTGGATTGGTGAGCGTTCAGTGACACATATAAGGTAAATTACAGAGATCAATGACTGCTGATGTTTAACAGAGCAGATTTCAAACCTAACAGCAGGAAGCAGGTCGTTTCACCACCCTACCTGTTACTAACTTTTTTCTGTTTTAGTTGCTTTGAACCAGCTAAAAAGAGCCATCGACCATAAAACGTTTTGTAGTCATCCCACATTAATTCATTCCCCCCTAAGAGGGACATCTAATTTTAATTATTTTTTTACAATACATGCTGTCAACCAATGGTAAACATGGTTGTGGGATTTATCTGCTGAAAAATGCTATTTTTTTGTTATTATTATTCTGGTTTAATCCCTGGTCAACAGGCTAATAGGCTAATTTAACAAAAGTCACTTTAAACTATGGGAACAGGGTTCTCCCTCAGGCAGATCCACAACTATTCAAACTCTGAAACAAGGAACAGAAACAAATCTTCCTCATCAAAAAATATTCTTCACCTTACAACAGGGCCAATGGCTGACAGGACGGACCAGCACTGTTGTAATGGATGCCTGTACGTCTGGAACGTACGCCGACAATCATAACTAACGAGATATAACAATCCTGTCATCAACTATTAGTTTTCTTTTAATCAAATACCAGAACAGTCTCTGAAAAACAAGAAACTAGTTAAGTATAATCAGCTTTTTTCTTTTTGGGAGCAAATCTATTCTGATGGTAGCAATATCTCTTAAGACATTAGTAGAGGAACAGAACGGTAACATAATTAATTTGTTTACTATTTAAGTTTCCACTTCTAAGATGAAAAAATACTATATTTATATTTGCAATTTGGGAGAAATCTCATCAGTCATTTATAGTAGAAAACTAGTCAAACACATAACCATAAATAGTAAAAATCACAAACACTTTTTCGGTGGTCTCTTAATAAATCCAATAAACCTTGGCTCAACACAACCATTAAAGCAGCAGCTTTTGAGGAAGCGATGTTCAATCCTTCCAGTAACAGAACTGCAAATATCAAAGTGCACTGAAGCCTCTCATAAAATATTTAAAGTCATGCCGCTCCTTTATTTTGTTACAAATTTATATTATACATCAAATTTCTTTTCTTTTAAACACGCTTTTAGCTAGGTAAGGCATCATTATCGAAGATTTACTCTTTTTTTCCCCTGGATTTCCATATGTCAGTATATATATCCACTTTTTTCTTTTATGCATCTTAAATTAAATTTGATTTATCTATATTATATCCAATTTCA
>JAUZNJ010044986.1:25214-42029 GCA_034780135.1 Jordanella pulchra | reverse complement strand
ATTTTAAGCTTTTATTTAACCTTACACAAGTTTACATTGATAATTTTAATGAAATAGATGTAAACACCAATAAATGACCTTCTAACATTTTTTTTCCATAAAAATCTTCTTTATGGAACATAAAGTAGACTAAAGTAGAGTAGTCCACTTCATTAATAGTCTACTTTATTGAAGACATTACTTTTAATATGATTTGAATCTGAATTAATGCTTTTTTTTTGGTTTGCCGTTTTCTTCCACCATCTTCCCTCAAGTTTGATCATTATTTTTTTTCTTCTTCGCTTCGACTATATAACACATCCCTGTTTTATGGTAAATTTATCCTGCCACAAATTCTAGGTCTAAAAACTGCTCTGTTATTACCTTTACAATGTATACTGTATCTATAGCCTGCCTGCTAATTGCATTGAATATCATTAACAGAAGTATTTTAACATCTGCTTCCCATCGTTCTTCATATACTTTTTCTTGGAAGCTTCCCTGATGAGGCAGGTTTAAAAACAAGAACACAGGAGCTCTGGACACTTAAAGACAGCTCCAACTGAAGTCAGAATGACAGACAAATTTCCATTCAGGGCATCCCTGAAGAATCAGGTGACACTAAATGCTACTCGGAGCACAGTGTGACATTAAGTTTAGATCATAAACTGTATAAGCCGGAGATAACCTGCATCGGTGGAGCTTGCTAAGAAATATTTCTTACATGTGCAACAACTTACTGCTTTTGACAGGTGGACAGCAGCTTGAGAAAAAGCCCAGTTAAATGTGGTTAGAGTGGGCAAGCTAACTGAGTGGTGATGACCGATCCCGAGCGTGGGTAGACGCATGTGTCACAATAGACGGTTTGTGATCCACTCGATTATCTGACTTCCCCAACAATTTTCCACACTCAGGGAAAATGTGTAGTATAAACATAATTAGTTCGACTCCAATAGTAAATAAAGGTCACAGTTTTCCAGAATGGTGGCTGGAAAACAATCCGTTGATGAAGAGTTCACCTGAGAAACAAGCATGTAAGGAGGGAGGAGGGCATTTTTCCTAATAGGGGTTTGACGTCTTTAAAGAAACGGCTCACATTCCTTCAGGAATCTGTAAAAACTTTAACAGGATGTTGCAAATCCGCAAAAAAATCCATCCAATAAAATCATTCCTTCGGTTCATGTCTTCACATGATTCGAATGCGGTAAATTAGATGGTTTAAACAGATCCTTAATTGTTTGAAAATGAGTTTTTATAAACTATAACCACCATTTGTCCAAAAGAAGGTGGAAATTAGATCCCAGACATGTTTTCCCACCTCAGTTGTGCAACACAAATGCATCTGGTTGTTCATTAACTTTTGTGAGGAAGCACATGTGGTCATGAGGGTAAAACAGATAAGGAAAGCAAGGCTGAAGGTTTATTCAACTCTCACGGCAAAATGCATCACAATCATGTTTAAACAAAACCTAACAGGCATTTTATTTATAAATAATAATAAAAAACTTAAAGAAAAAAATCTAGATAGACTATGCTTAATTTATGCTTAATTTATTGGTCATTACAACTGAAAATTTACAAGAAAAAGTGATTTGAGTGCACAATGCAACTCTACTAGAAATCTATATGACCTTAAAACTTAAGAGAAAACTTTTTTTTTTTCAATTAAAAGTTCATTTAAAAACTTATGTGTTAGATAAATGAAGCTGGATTTTTTCCATCCTTTTCCCTCTTATTTATTTGAAGTATTATTTATATTTATTAGCTGTCACTATTCAAGCACAGCTGTAAGTTTCTAATGACACGATTATGTGGAGACCAAGTGTTGGGAATGAACAAATTTAAAAAAACATTAAAAAAGCCATTATATAATCTTATAGACATTAATTTGAAAAGACAAAAAAACACTAATAATACTGCACCTTTAATAAAATACTGCTGATTACAGTTGTGATATTATTGTCAACGCTCAATTATTATGACTGTGATACTTGGACAAAAAAAAACACTAATAGTTTTAATGTATTCTTATTTTTTTTTTTTTTTTTCATCAGAAAATTTTGTGCCAAAAAACAATAAACAGTCACAGTCAGAGGTGGTGATGCACTGCATTAGTATTGTTTATATTTACACCAAGTATTAAGTATTTAAAGCTGATTTTAGTGGGTTAATGAATCAAGTAACAAGTGTGCAATACAGGTATTACTGATTTTCTGATAGAAAATAATTTGTGTTTTGTTCTAAATAGACTTAATAAAAACGTAGAGGGCGTGTCAAAGCAGCAACACCAGAAAAAGGAAATTAAAGAGATGCTTTAGAGGATTTATAGCTATCAAATAATAAAAAAAAAGATATTTACACCTAATGCTGTTTAACAATGAAATTAGTGATTTGGACGCTGCTGAAGTGTGAAGACTTACTTTAATATTCAGGAGTAAATATGAGTCATTATTAAGCATTTCTGTTAAAAAAAACAACTTAAGAAAAAGAGGCAAACTACTGTGGCAGATCTTTTGCTTGACAGCTTGCTAAATGTAGGGGGAGACTGACACTTGATATTTCACAAACACTGCTTGGTGCTGTGTTTGTGTGTGTGTGAGGGGGGGGTGACAGGGAAGCTAACCCTGCACCTCATAGACACACGTGGCCACAGATAGCTAGCATGGCTGCTCTAGTATCATGCTGTTAAATTTGAATCCACAGGAGCAGGCTGTGCTTCAGACCACCAGACAATCTGGAGTCAGGGGGAATATTTCAGAGCCGGCTTATTTTTATCAGCAAAGGGGGTCACCGCATTTCCCAACACTTAAAATAACCGCACTAAATACACAAACTGATCTCTCAAGGGTTATCGGGTAAATAATAAAGAATAAAACAATTATTCTTAAGTTGAATTTGCACACATGTGGTCAATGAGACCCAGTTGCTCTACGGTTCTAAGAAGCTTATGTCCAGATGGATTTACTGTAACGTAACCGAACACCTGTGAATGTTTGTCCACACTCAGCTTGTTAAATACATGACTTAAGAGTTAGAGACGCTCTCAGTTACTCAAGCTGCTTTAAAGAAGAACACACAGAGTTTGTAGTGGAAGATGATCAAAACAAATGTCTAACTTTAATGGCCACACTTTTTAAATAAGTAATATTTTACAAGTAAAAAGAAATACCTGACTTTGTTGTTTGTTCTAATTATAAAAAGTCTAGATCTGACAGCAGTTAAGAAGGTGCTGTGAGGAGTCGGACCAAAGCTGTGTGGAATCCGCTTAGACTAGTTTAACAACATTGCCACCTTTGTCAATAGGCTATTATGCGAGTCCTCTACAAAAAAACTTTCAGGCATTGAGGGTTTTTTTTCCAGCAGCATGGAAAAAAAAAAAAAAAAAATCAGCAAATCTTATCACTCACCTCTCCTCTCCCTTTTCGCCTTGTTCTACAGTCATTAGGGGTAGCTAGCACGTTTGCAGGGCAGCAAGGAGCCAAATGAATGTGTACATGTGGAGAACGAGAGCTGCTCAGCTTCGGGTTGGAAACGTGACATGAAATCCCAGTGTTCGCATAAGGAACCTCAAGGGAAAAGCTCCTCTGTATGGCCCGATGGGAGTGTTTCCCTTGCCCCTTCCCTGATGAACAGACCTTACTGTTTTTCTCAGGTTGTTTATTAGAGGAACACAAACAAGCAGAGGTACTCCGATAGAGTTTTTTGTGAAATTCGTCTTGTCTTTCGTAGAGCCCTCCTTGGTGATGGGCATCAGGGTTTTGTGCACCGACTGTGGTTCTCTTTGCCAATGGTATTGGTTTCTGGTGAGCAAAACGCAGCATCACGCTGCTAGAGTGGAGATTAGACGACAGCTCCATCCCTGTAGTCCTGTCATCCTGTTTGCATTTTGGTTCATCCTGTAAAGGGATGTTAAAGTGCACCATGTGTTTTGAGTCCCTAAACTCAGAAGAATAGCTTCCTTTTGGCTGATTGTGGCCACTTAAAGCAGCCACAGACGGCTCTTTACTCATAACTGCCTCATCTGCTTGGAAGAATTCATTGGTAGATCCCCGGAGATGATGAGATCCCCTTAATGGTGGCAGAGTGAACTGAGCCGAAGGTCCTAAAGGTGAAGCAGGCGGAGTGCTGCAAGGACTCTTTGGAATAATAACCAAGGAAGAGCACCGCCGCAGAGGGACCTTGGACCTGCGGCAGGCTTGGGTCCTTTCCTGGCTGCTCCTGTGCTTTTCTGGAACCTCTGGCTCAAAGATGCTGCTGCTGCTGCAGTACCCGGCGTCGCTGGCCATGCTGCTGTTGCACGAGCCTCCGTCAGAGCAGACACCTGTTCCACAGTCACCTGCATCCTCTGTGCTTCCTTCTAACTCTCCGTTTGGTTTTCCACATGGCTGCAGTGCGATTTGCAAAACACTCTTTTGGCTAGAGCCTCCAGGGTTGACCCTAGATATGAACAACGAAGAGCTCTGACTGGAGGCCAAGTCCGGCGACAGAGGAGTCACCTTCAAGTGGACGGAGCTGTGTGCCAGATTCTCTGCCGGGCCGTCCGCTGACGCACCGACTCCGCTCTCTTCACCATGGCAGCTGAGGCTTTCAGACAGGGGGTCCGTGTTGCTTCTTCTTGACGCGAAATGCAAGCGGAGCTGACGTGCCATTTGTTTAACTCTCTAATTCTTGCAGCACCTGTGAGACGTGCATGATCCAACTTGCTGGAAGGGAAAAATAAATATATAAAGGGAAAAAAAGCCAACTGTTCCACACTCTGCTCTGTGAACACAATCATTAGCGGCAGCGCATTGCCAAAATAGCTCCAGTGACAAGTTACATTCCTCTGCAGGCTGATCTCAGCTTTTAGTCCAGGCAGGCCATTGGTTCGGTCTGGAGAGATGACCCAAACATGTGACCTTTGAAACCAAAGCGATCCTCTAAGTATGCCTCTTTATGGAGTCTCAACCAGACATAGAAACTGAAGCTATACTAAAAAAACATTAAAATCAGCCAGACAAAAACACAGCAGTCCTCTCTCCTGAATCCTCAACTGAAGCTCTGGCAAAGTGCGACATCTGCGTAGGGCCGCTAACTCGGGACTCCTGCGGCTGCTATGCCACTTATGTTTCAACTGCTCTGTGCCCCCGCAAATAGTTTTACCCGCTGCTATTGGATTACAGGAAATCAAACAGAATGAATGCCAGTGTAAGTCTGCGTTAAACCAAGGTCCATCTAGGTTGCAAAAATACACAAGACACACACACGGACTTAGCCAGACACCTTTTGCAGGAATGAGGTAAGGCTGCTCGGAAAAACAATACGACAGAGGGAAGAAATTACTGTGACATTAAAATGGTCTGACACTGGTTATGTGACACCTCATGTAACAGTCTATGCTGGTCTTATTTCTTTTTAAAGGATGTTGACAGTCCACTATTATTAATGGAAGCCTATTGTAGGCAGTGGACTATTTATTTCAGATCATTACTCTGCTTCCAAATCAGCAAGAGGTTAATGTTTAATAGTAGGAGCCGCAGCCAGGATAAGAGCATGACTCATTAGAGGAAGCCGCTGCAGTAGGACTCATAACCAATTTCATAAGTTAGAAGCAGACTGACCAAAATGTTTTTTTGTTTTCTTTTTTTTTTTTTACCCACCATCATCCAGCCTATACTAGTAATTGATGGCGATTGTAACGATGCAGCCATATGATAAGATAATGCCCCTGTATGAGCACTCTGTGTCATGTGTTAACAATACAATGAAGCTTACTGTCATATCTTTAAGAGTTGAGCATCAACAAGAACCAAATAAACACAGGGAAGTTTTGTCCAACAAGGCTTTCAGAGAATTCGTTTGTAATGTAGACATTGAAGCTGAACCACAAGGGTGTGTTTTGACTTCCGGGGTAAAAAAAATAAATAAAAAAAAAATCCAAATTAATCAGCAAGTCTGTTTCTTAGAATTACTCAAATCAACCACTCAACCACTGGAAGACACAGGCTGTCGTAAGCCTTCGCTGATATTTGAAAGAAAGCACAAAGGACATTTACCACATATAGTGACAATTACGGAGAAAGCTACTTAGAAAAAAACTAAACAAACAACAACAGAACCGGACCATGTTTCATTAAGAATATTTTCAAATGGTGCAGTAAGATATGAACACAGTGGAAGCCAGAAAGTTTAAGGTTCTCTTTGGTAATGCGATAATTTCAAAATTTGAACATGTATTAAATAAAAACAAAAAAATCTAATTTACCTATCCATTTTCATTGCTATTTTTTGGCTCTGGCATGCAACATGTCAAACATTTTCACCTCTCATTAAACATTATTTTCCTTCTACACAACATGAAGCAGTTTTAGACATGGGCTGTTGTGAGTTTCTAACAGAAGTATAATCCTTAAATAGATAACAATAGTTCCAAAGTGGTACAGTACTTCTGAATCAATTTTATTTGAAACGGAAAATCAAAAAATAACTGCTACTGCTTGCAATCAAAATATAACCATGAATATTACAGTCATTATATCCATTTTGGTAAACAAGACAACATTAATATAGAATACAGGGATATTATACTAGTTTTCAGGTATGCTGTTCTTTTATTTATCATGTAAAAAGCTGAATCATGCTGCTCTGCTTAGCGCTGTAGGTCTGCGTTCATGTAGGTATTACCATCATAACAGTAATAGATGACTCGCCTTTAGTTTCCACAACCTGACTGTCCGTGTGTTTTATAAGTGGAAAGATATTTTCAGCGTAGCAGACTTCTTGCAGTCAGGTCTTTGGTAGGGCTATCTGCTAACGGCTTTTGGGAAAAAATGGAAACAGCTAACTAAAGTTCGATAGCACAAATTAAAAATGAGTTTCTATTGAAAAGGTTTCAAAAAGTCAATCAATGTTAAACTTCACGACAGTTATTCTTTAATGTGTTGAAGGAAAATTATATAGATATATGTGTGTTCATATGAAAACTCTGGAGTAGAAATTAGACGCTTTATAACAATCAATGATCTGCTGCTGCCTGAGTTTAACAAAACCCCCACAGCATTTTAAAAGGAGCCAAAAAAAAAAAAGATAAAAGAGCTTTTGAAGTTAATTAATAATGCTGATTATAAAAAATAAAGTCTAAGTTCAAATCCTCTACAGTAAAACAAGAAGAAAGTCTGTTTTACTTTGACTGTTTAACGAGTTTATGGTAAGAAATTTCTCAAGAAATCAGTGAAAATGTACAGAAAGTGATTTAAAAAAAACAAAATCTCAACCATTGTGTTTTTTTGGCCAGACCCACTGATGGTCAGACCACCATACCGTACTTCCACATTCAAAATAGCGGCTCATAACATTAATAGCAGTAAAGTTTGATTAATTTGTTTTTATTTTGTATTATATTTCCGATATACATAACATGTAGTCAGTGGTTCTCATACTACCTTTTAATTTTTACAGTTTATAAGATGTGTTGACAATGTTTGTGAACAAAATGGCGTGTAGAGCAGCATTTCTGTCACCTTCATAACATTAGCCCTACCAGCTATATAAGAACAATACGGATTCTCACCATCTACAAGCAGGAAACTGTGAAGCTATAGACTTTCAGAAAATGTCACTAAGACATCTATGTCTAATTGAACGTGCCATCTTATCTTTCTTGCATACCACAATATCCATGTATAGAGGTTTGGCTTTACTCCTATAATTTATTATTTAAAAACAAAAAAACTTATATTAAGTTGCATGCAAATATATCCACTACCTGAGGTTTTGTTTAACATTAAAGCATTTTTTTTTAATTTACCTTCCAGAAACTGTATGATGCAAATATAAATATGAGCAGAAGCAGATCTTTACGGAAACATGCAGTATTTCCTCTAATGCTGCAATTTTGTAAATATTTCTGTGAATTTGGTTTGCCTAATTTACTCTTCTCCAGTCTGTTTATGCAGGTGCTGCAGATAAATTCAAGATTAAACTATAGAAACTTAGCATTCTGCTGATTAAAAAAAACAGATTCAATCTATTAATGCATTTTGGAGAAATTAAGCCTCCGTTCCCACACGTGGAATTTGGACGTAACGGTATTTTAATATAGACTTTACAATTATTGTGCTTCCAGTTCTTAGAGTAAGTGCGCTTCACTGCTCCTCTGTACTGAGACACATTTACAGCACTGACACGCCCCTCAAAGTACTATGAAATCTACCTGGTGCATGATGAGGCAGATCTGATTTGAGCCAGCCACGCCTAAGTTTATGTTCCCGTGACTGTAAGCATGTGATGTGATGACACATTCCAGAAACCCTCTCTCAATATACAAACAATGACCACATGTAAAACAGTAACAGTTGAAAATATTTGTATATATTCTGTTTATGGATAGTTTAGCATTATGACAGAATTATTGACTCAATCTTTGAGTCAAATTAGAGGAATAGTACAGAAGATATGCTGAGACAAAGAAATAAAGAAAAACATACATATTTATTAAAAAAAAGAGGAAAAAAGCAGAAATATATACTGTAAGGTCTCTATTACAAAAGAAAAAAAATACGGCACATTTATTAAAAATAGCCAAAGTATATCTAAAAAAGCAAAACATATGTGCGTCATGTATATATATAAAAAAAACTATGACTGCTTTAAGAAGTGAAGCTAACATTTTTTATCAGAATATTACTTTCATTGCTCTGTGCAGAAAGTTCTACACATATTTAGCAGAGTTTGTATATAACTGAATATTCAAGGGGGAAAAGGGATGGCCCTGCCCCGACTTGTTCTTCTTGGAACCCAAAGTGCTTCTTCCTGGTAATTACTGAGCAGAATCTACTAGTAAGACCAGTTAATGAGAACAGCACACAGTGCAGCTCTGACAGGGCCTGCATTCACCACTGATTATAAAACAACACCAAGAATCCTACCTGAAAACCTTGGTATAGAAGCTATAGACTGTATGACTGTTTTTCAAAATGAACTATTTCAATTATTTTATGCTAAAAATGAGTCCAGAAATAGAAAACAAGCATTATTTAGAGACACTAATGGAAATACTCCCCAGCAAAAAGGATCAAGTGATATTTGAAAGGTTTAAACTCAGAACCTCAGAGACTAACTGCTTTCATTGTTTACATTATCCACAAGAGGAAGTTTTAGATAAAGGAGGAGGGCTGGTATTAGTAAGGTCTGACTGTTTACTTCAGGAAAAAAAAAAAAGATAAGCTGTGCTGGTTGATCATCTGCTACAGCCTGCTGCTCTTAAAAACGTCATCATTGCTGGACACATCAGCCCAAGCTTGTTACAGGCGGGCATGGAATAATTATGGCAGACATCTGCAGTGTTATTTAATCTGAAGGCCATTTTAAAGGCCTTGTTTTTTGTTGTTTTTTTTCAAGCATATGCACTGAACTTTAACAAGCATTATACCTCAAACTATATGTTTCTTTAAAATATCTTCCAATATTTTCTACTCAAGAAAATCTCTTTCTTATTAAATGTTAGATGTTTTTCTTTGCCACTCTGAATAACTTTGATTTATTGCTATAGTAATAAACTCCAGTGATGTGTAGCGGGACAGTTGCACTACTTCACTTAACTGGTTTCATTTTCTAGCAGTGTTTCAGTTTGTTGGGCTCTGACTGTAGGATGCTGGTTTTTTAAGTTTAAAAAAATACCAACAACAACAGCAACAAAAAAATAATAAAATGTCTGTCTGGTATATAACCATGTAAATAAATAATAAAAATCAAAACTCCGCAGCTAGCTCAACCTTTTAAAGTGAGCAACAGCTCTTAATCCCCACCCTGACGTTAGGATACCCTAACAGAAGCCAGATTTACCCTTATTTATAGCTTGGAGAAACGACTTATCACAGGTTTCCAGCAACATGCAGTGTAATCTGGCCAAATAAGGGCATCCTGCATCTTTGGCAGACAAAGCAAAGTCATCCTTGCACTGACTGGAGGATACCCACATCTATAGAAATATGACACATTGTCCTGTTTGGCATTTATGGTGTCCAAACACAGATCATAATATCAACTCAGCTCCTGCCATAAGTCATAAACAACAGTCCTTTATGTGCAATATCAACACGATGGTTGATTATTAACATTTATGATTTATGTTTCATTCATTAAAATGACCTAAACTCACATTGAATTAGAGTATTTAAATGTTAAAAGGACGTATTTTGCATCAACAGCTCGTCTCCTGCAGCTCTAGTGCCATGTTTTTTTTTTTTTGTTGTTTTTTTTTTATTTAGCTCAGAGGAATTAGTCAAACTTGGCTGGCTTTTAGAAAAAATTAAATACTTTTCTGTAATTGGTAACAGTTCAGACATTTCATGCTAACTCAGTTCTTTAAAGATAAAAATGTCCACAATGTCAGATCACAATCTTTAACTTTCATGAAGTGTAAAACAAACAACAAAAACTTTTACATGGCTTCATCGACTCATTAGAAAATGGAACATTTCTAAAGCTTACCAGTCTGTTTTCATCAAACACCTCAAACAGCAGCCGATGCTTTCTGGGATACACCTTTAAACACAAAAAAGGTATAAAAAAAATGCTCTTTCATCAAACTAGAATCAGAATCCTTCCAGATCTATAATTCTAATGAGGGACACCAATTCGCTTACAGTTCTTAGCGCATTTAATAAAACTGGCTTAGATATAACTTCCATTAGCCATGTGAGAATAAAATAGACATGCATCCATGTTTGAATATGATTACCGACTTATTGAAGTGTCACTTACTCGGAAATAAAATTCTTCATTCCACTTTGGGTCCAGAGTCTTCAGGTATGATGAGATAAGAAAAGAAAATAAACAAACAATGCATGAAATATTAACAGACCCTATAAAATGAAGCGACCTTAGCTGCTGGTGTTAGCTCACCTTTTTGATGGTTTTAGTCTGCAGACTTGTGATTTCTCCATTGATGGGATCATAAAGGGAGAGTCTGGTGTATGGATCACTGCGGTACAAAGGCAGAAAGATACATGAGATCTCATGTAGACGTTTAAACGACTGAAGCTTTTAGTTATTATACAACATGATTTTTCTTTATCTCTGAGGGATTTGTCAATAGTTTCAGACTTCAGGCAAGAAAAACAAACAAAAACAAACCGCCCTGGCACATTAGCCCTGGTGACTTATTACTTACATAATGACTTCAGTAACTTCTGTAATGATTTCAGGCACTGCTCATTAAAACCGCATCCATCTCTCCCCTTACATTATTCATTACCCAACTTTACTGGAGAACTGTTCCGGTATAAATAGTGCTAATTGGTATTGCTATAGTATCTCTTGAACAATTTCACTTTTTTTTTTTTTTTTTTTATTACAACCACAATCTTCAATGTCGGGATCTAAAGTGGTAGACGAACACAAATGAGTCTATGGATTTCAACTACAAGGAAAATGATAATGGCTATTCACCATTTGTGCAAAAAAAGAATCTGAAAGAAATAAAAAAAAAGTGCAAATGTATTCAGTCCTTCGAGGTAAACACAGAGGTGGGCAGTAGTTACATTTGGTTTTGTAACCTTTTAAGCCGGATGTCTAGAAGCAGATTTTTTCTACACCACACTTTCTTCCATTTGATTACTACTCCTATGAAGTTTCAACTCGAGGACAATTTCTGGCAACCCAGGAAAGACATTTAACCCAAAAAAATGCTTGTGGTTTGTATTCAAAGCATCACTGTTCTAATACTGTTTTCTATTTTTTGCTATTAGGAGGTAAATTGAAAGCACAGTAAATAGTATATCATGCCATTAGAAGTACTTTATGCTGTTCTGACATGTAAACATAACGTCCTGTTTTAAACGTTTGATGTAGTGGAAATGTGAGATTTTAAAATGTGCTTTTCTTTTGTCACAATTATCATTCTGTGACAGCGGGATACATTTTTATTCATACTTTTATCCTCCTGTACATGAACATATGTCTGATTGGAGAATTCATCTGTATGATTAAAGGATTTTCACAATAAAATCAGACCACAGAGTATAGTTCGAGTATTTTTAATTCACCTTTTTACCAAATATTTTTGTCAATTTTAGCCAGATTTTGCTCTTTGACAAGCAAGGAACAAACTCTCATAAGCATAGTGAGAATGGAGAACATCTTTAAAGGTTGATTTAAAGTCTTAACACAGCTTCTAAACTGGTTTCAGGTCTGGACTTTGACTGGGCCATTTTTAACTAATGCTTAATCTCATGATTATAGCTCTGGCTCTATGTTTAAGGTCACTGTCCTGTTGGAAGGTCAACCTCTGTCCTGTGCCAAGTCCTTTGAAGTCACCAAAATGGTCTTCTTCCAGGATGGCCCCATATTTAACACCTATCAACTCCAAGCAGTTTCCCTCCCACAGTTGGATAAATCGTACTCTAAAACATGATACTGCCTCCACTATGTTTTAACATTGAGACAATGCATTCAAGGGGATGTGCAGTGTTGCTTTTTCTGCCACTCATAAACTATGTAGGACGACATCCTCCTTTTGGTCTCATCTGAGGAGAGCTCCCCAATGACAAGCATGTGGCGACAGTGGACAGGTGACTGTATCTAGCTGGTAACTTTGCATCGGTCCTTCATATAAGAATGCATTTAGCAGGATGTTAGTAATTGAATGACTTCTACTGATTGTACAGGAAGAGGAGGGATCGCTGCCTCGATCGATGCAGTCAGCTTGGTTTTCTTACATGACAAGCATCTTACTAATTGTCAAAACAAAATAAACGTGACTGCCCTGCTTCAGTGCTAGGGAAAAAAATAGAATGCTCTTATATCTGTGATGTCTATTATATCTATAATTTAGTAAACGTAACAGAATTGTAGTGGAATGCACGATTTCGGTGGATTACTCTGGTTTTTAATTCGAAAAAAGAGGGCTGAATACAAATGCATATCAGAAAATGAGACACATTCACACTGTAAACTTTGTATAGCCAAACTTGTATCAAAATGATTTTAATCTTTCATTTGATGAGGTCTTTGACATTAATCTCACTGAAGATTGTGGTGGCCATTTCACAAAATATGGAAAAGTTAATGGGTTCATAAATACTTTAGGTTATATGTGACCAAAGGAAAAAGACCAAAGACATAGAAGGAAAGTCCCAGAACAAAAAAAACAAAATCACCATCGTAGTCTTGAAGAGTGTTTGAAACGTGTTAGTAAGCCACCAAAGTTTTACCAGAAGTATCTTCCAAAAACACTACAGCCAGACTCCTTCAGTATATTTCTTGGAGAATGATGCTTAAACTTATCAAAAAAAGAAAAGTTTTTTTTAATTTTTTTTATTTTTATGTTCTGGTATTTCTAAAAACCAGTCGATTTAAAGCATGAAAATAAGATTTATCTCCAAAAGCACAACAAAAAAAAATGTCAAGCAGGTTCTGTTTATTCTTGCACTCTTTAACAAGTTCAGTTGGCTTTTAAAGCCACAAGACAAGACATAAGGTTTCAACCAAAAGGTATGAAAACCTATTTTAACTTACAGTAGTATGATCTTATGGTGGACTGTTGAAAGCAAACTTCAGGTAAAATACTGAATTGGTGACATATAAGGCATAGCAGTGTTCAAAAGAGTCATGTGAAAGCGGTCTGTAGTGATATATTGGGAAAAGAAATACTTACTGAGTTACTGAACTGGTCTGCTGACTCCTTGTCAATAGAAAAAGAAGGTGAAGGTGTAGGTGAGTCACTACCATGCTGTGATTTTGTTTTCATTGTTGCCGGCTTTGATTCCACTTTATATGGTTAATGAATTGTTGAAGACCTTTGCATTGATCATTTCACAAAAATGGACTTTCCAACTGAATTATATCACCACAGCACTCGTTCACACTGCAGAGTTTTTACAAAGCAGCTGACAAGCCACCGGAAGATGCTTAACAGTGGTCCAGTTTTACCAAGGTTTTCTAGTTAACAACTCAAGACAGAGTTCTAATTGGGTTTAATAATGGTTTGGCAAGAGAGGTGGAATAAATTGGGGGATAAATTCAAAATAAAAAAAAAAACGTCAAATGTTCCCTACTTATGATTGTTCTAGAAAGTGAAATAAAACTGTGAAATGGCCAAATTGTCAAAATATTTAATGGTCATTTATTTCTGTAATCAACCAATTAGGAAATCCTCCGGAAAACCTGTCATGTTAAATTTAATCCGTTTACCTAAATAAACAGATGTTAAATCATTCATTCAAACAATATGCTTGTAAATAATCTTACCTGGCTCCCAATATATCTTTCTTGGCAAGTCCTATTCCGGCAATGACTTTCACTTTAAGGATTCGGGATTCCTCCTGCATACATAACGAAAAAAAATATGATTAAAATCATAAGAAACATACAAAAGTTAGAGCATGTAACAATGCCAAAGTACTTACTGGAAATAATGTCACTACTTTCTAAAATTGCACAATCATACATTACCACAAGTTTTAAAGTTATATTCAATTAATGATAAAGAGGGAAAACTTTCATTTTAAATGATGCCAAAGGAAAGCTTAACTTCACTGAAGCCAAACTACAATTTTAACAAACCTGACTAATAAAAGACAGGAAGCCAAATCGGGATGACTTTAAAAGCCAACTCAAACAGGGTTTCAAACCTTCCTAGTGGAGCTTAGCCTAAAATAATGAATTCAGGTGGGATCATATTAAAATAGTAAGGTAAAAGAGTTCAGGTCATGATTAGCAGTGTTTAAAAGGAAACAAACTAAAATAAACCAAATCAACAAGAAGCTAGTGAATTAAGGAAGATAAAATAAGTAACAAAACAACAACGCATACAAGAATAAAAAGCTGCTTTTAACTTGCTTTCCTTTGTATAAGCCAGGCAGCATCTTCAATTTCATTTGGTTGTGTTTGTGTCTGTGTGGCCAAGTGTTTGTTGCTTTACAAAGACAGTGTAAAGCTAATTTCCCAGAATATGATACATTGATGGGAATAACAGATACTTATGGGAAGCGGTCGACTTGTCCCCAAGCTTCTGTCATTGATCTGATCCTTAGTCTGATGGCATTTTGTCGTTTTTACTACTAAACCGAGCAGATCTACTGTTTGTTTGTGTTTCTTTATTTTCCTCTTTCTCCCGTGCTGACCGCCCACAGTGACGCCACTGGTGACTCATCGGTTCGCTCTGTGGAACCAGCTATTCAGCGGTGTCAGAGGAGCACCGAAGTTCCAGCTCTAGTTCCTCATTTGTTTGGTCGAAACACACCAGAATCAGAATCAGAATCAGAATAGGGTTTATTGCCATTGTTAGTGAAGGAGTTCACAAACTAGGAATTTTTTATGGTACAGTCGTGCAACATAAAAGATAATGAACATAGCAATCCGTTCTGAAACAGGTTTGGGCATCGGAACCAGCACGGATCCGCTTCGATGGAAGAGCCCTAAATGAGGACAAGTTCTCCTCTTGGGTCAGAGGTTAAGGTGTGAACTGTGTTTAGTTTAGGGTTAGCTATATGTCTGTGTTCATGTTGGTAGCCTGGATGTACAGTCTGTTCTATACACCAGCATGTGAGAAATAGCTTTAGAAAACCTAATACGGTTTGTTTTTCTAAGCTTTGACCTTAATGATGCTGATGAAGGCTTAGAAAAGTCCATGATTCATATTGCATTTAAAAGTTGCTGTATAAAACACACAACAATACCACTAAAACAACTGTTTCGAAATGTACAGACATCAAAATGGTACCTTGAAACATTTATGCCCCTTCGCTGAGTACAAAAAAAAAAATTATCTATTGTACATCTAAAGCAACAGTTAGGGTTTATAACGAGAGGACCCACTGTATAGACAAACTGAACTTCAGGATTTTATAATATCCTTAGAATGAAGTGTCCATATTCAAAACATATCAACATGTTCTGTTTGTTTTAGCTTCAGCAGATATATATATATACAGAAATATGTCATCAAATCTATATAATCCCTCAAAAATGAAATAAATGTGATACTCTACTAATGATACAACACAGTCAAGTTCAATTTCGGTCCAACAGTGGAAAAGGCCCGTAAAACTGCATCCAGTCACTGACTTTCCAGCAATCCTTTCACGTGACCAATACGTCATCTGATGTTGAATTTGGCTTTTGTAGTTTATTTCATCTGCGTTGTCGGTGATTTCATCGCATGTGGAGCCAAAAATCTTATTGCGATCGTATAAAAACATTTGACTGTTTTTGAACACATGATCGAACACTAGAGCTCCCAGGGAACTCCTGTTGCACCATGTTTTACTGGGCTGTGTCTACAGGTGAGCAGCAGAGATCAGGAACTAAAAGGAGACACGTTCAGAGAGATGATACAAGAACGAATAACAGCATATTAAGTTAAATAGGTTATAGAAATCTTATCTCAGGCTGTGCTCACTTCCTTTACAAACAGTGTTTAGTCTGCGAGTGACGTAACATCCTGACAGTGGTTGGTACTTTACATTTACCCGATAAGATCAGTCTTGATGTTCAAATGAAATGTGAAAATCATGAGATGTCGCAACAGATCTCAGTGGATCGACCCACTACAACTACCGGGAGGCGTGAATCTGCTTTTTAAAAGAAAAAAAGCCGCTCTTATCAAAGCATTGTGTGTTTGCGTGTGGAGGAGCAGGCGCGCGAGGCGTTGACAACCCAGCTAGTTTCCTTCCTGACAAACTCCACTTCTATACTGATTATATCGATTTTTTCCTCTTATTTTATTCCAACTTTTAACTACACATAACTGATATAATATTGGCCGCATCACAAATAAACATGTGACTAACTTAGCTAAACAGACTTTTCATTTGTTTTATTTATTTCTTTGTTCTTGTGGGGGGGGGGGGGGGG